>CAXAMN010010735.1:86281-107367 GCA_963970005.1 Durusdinium trenchii | reverse complement strand
AACAGATTCTTAAGATAAACTTAAAAGCTATCTAGGTAGCTACTAACAAACTTTTGATAAACAGCATAAACCACTAGCAAACCCCAGATCATCCAAGCACTTGCAACTGGACTGGATTCCAAGAGAAGAAGGAAACACAGGTCGACCACAGGGTCAAAGAAGGAAGGCAAGAAGCCGCGTAGAGAGAGAAAGAGCAAGGAGAAGAAGAAAAAAGAGGAGAAGCAGGAAGAAGAAGCACCCAAGCCAGAGGCAGTTGACAAGGCATCTGCACCCATTCTCTCCAAGGGTTCACTTGCCAGGGGTGCAGACCCCACTCCTCAGGATCTAGAGAGAGATCCTGCCAGGTACGGTCTACGGCCAGCTGTTTGGGGAACCGTTGCCAAGCATTTCCGGCCACCATTGCCGCCACCACCCCCCGCTCCTAGGTACCCATCTGAGCCCAGTTACCCACCACCTCGTTACGAGGCTAGCTCATCGGGTCGGGAGCGTGGTGATTGGACGAGGAAAAGGTCGAGGTCGCCCAGGAGAAGGGAGGCTGAACCCCGCAGAAGGGGTACCAAAGGGATCAAGCACCGTGAAAGAGGCCGCCTGTGGCCTCACCGCCGATACTGAGGGCGATGCCGCCGAAGGCCAAGCCCAGGGCCAAAGGGAGAGCTATTAGGGCTGTCCCCAAGCGAAGAGGAGTTGCTCGTCGACCGGCTCATGCACACCCACCGGAACCAGCTCCTGTGGATCGGGAGCTATGGCGCAGAGGGGAGGTGGCCCGGTTGAACAAGTTGGGGCTCGAAGAGATGACTGTCGGGACGAGAGTGGTGTGTCCAGAGGCCTCGTGCTTCGGTGCAGCTTGCCAAGCCGCCGGGAGGATCCGTGGAGTGGAGGTTCAAGACTCAGGGATCCACTTCACCCTACAGCTCTCGGGGACGACATCGGAAAGCTTGCTGCGCCACCACTCCGGCCACCCCGACATGGAGTTGCGTTTGCATCGGTGCGAGGAGACTTGCACTGGAGACCGAACTTCAGAGGACTTGGTGCATGTGAAGAAGATCCGCAAGGTGATGAGAGACGAGGAAGGAGAAGGCTGGGAGAAGAACTTGGAGAAGGTCGAACCAGCCGAGGACGAGCTCGCGGCATTAAGGGCTCGAGGAGAAGAGCTGGGTCCGGGTGGCATTCCAGGCCATGCGGACAAAGGAGAAAGAAAAGAAGACGACAAGAGAAAGGAGAGGAGTCCCAGCCGGGGCAAGAAGTCCAAGAAGAAGAAGAAGGAGAAGGGATCCAAGAAGAAGCGAAAGCGTCGATCAAGGAGCCGGTCCCGGGGCGGAGAGAAGGCCAAGGGGTCAAAGGAGGACAAGGTGAAGAAGGTGTCATCGTCGACAGGCTCCAGCAGTCGCTCAGTGCAACTCAATGGGAAGCGACCCCGGGGGGGCGGTGACCAAGAGCCAGGAGGCGCTCTTTGCCGGCACTGGACTAGACCCCCGCGAGAAGGTCAGGCGCCGTGTCATGCGCCTAGCAAAGAAGGCAGTGAAAAAGAAGTCCAAGGACAAGTCATCGTCCAACAGCAGGAGCTCGTCAACGGAGGATTCACCCAGCGGCCTCGAGGACATGGAGACGGCGCTGTTCGACCGTGTGCAACGGGTGCAGACCTTTGTCCGGGGGCCCTGAGCGCACAAGCGTTGGCCTCTATGAAGGGGAGCTTGTTGCAGGAGATCGGCGCCGAGAGCACCAAAGGAGAGTTGAAGCCCATTGCATTGATGTACCACCGCCAGCAGTTGGCCCGGAAGGCCAGTGGCCCGGTGCTTCGGGAGCTTCTGACCTTAGCGCTCTCAATAGATCACCTGTTGAAAGGGCGGCCAGCCCGTGCATGCGACACATTGCTTCAACGCATGAAGGCAATAGAGAGTGTGCTGCTAGGAGCGCATTGGTCCGTGGCGCAGCGCCTGGAGGTCACACCGACCGATTCCCTGGCCATGGCAGGGAGAGAGGAGATGGTGACCGCGCAACGTGCGGCCTACGAGGAGTCGAAAGCACGCGTGCTTCTCCCAGCACACCTCTGACCCCGTCGCCTGCAAAGTGGCGGCACCTTTTCAACCAATGCCTCGAAGGACTAGGAGTTTCTGAGATGGGCTTCCGTCCCTACTCTCTACGGAGAGGGGGCGCAACGTTCTTTTTCCAAAAGCACCAAAGCCTGGACAAAACCCTGGTGCAAGGTAGGTGGCACACACAGAAAAGTGCCAGAATCTACCTAAACGAAGGTCTCGCAGTCCTTGCACAGATGCGACTGCCGTCTACTGACCCTAAGTTGAAACCTTGGCTTACAGTGTACAAAAATTTTCTCACAGCTCCTGTCATTTCCACGCTTGAGCCTCCTTGCGGAAGGGCAGGGGGCAGTGGAAGGAATTCAAGAAATGTTTCAAAGAAACCCATGAAGAAGCATAGCAGAGGAAAAGAAGCCTTCTTTAAATTTGTGACAGTCTCCCCTCACTCCTTTTTTTAGCTGTTTACCCTTTGTTAGGAGGTGTGGCTCGCATTGGGGAAACAGCTGGATGACTCCTTATCACCTAGGGTGTGGCCAGGTGGTTTGGAGTTAGTCCCTCTGGGTAAGGATACCCATTTTAAAGGTGTGAGGGTCGTTTATGTTGTGGATTTCCTTTTCAAGTTTGAGAAACCTGCTGCGAAGTGGACCAAAATAGTGCTCCTTGCTTCTTTGTACCTACGCCCCCGTGGGTTAAGAAGCATTGCACTTACTTGGTCCCATAGCGTTTTGGCTTACACCCACCTCTCCCCCCCGGGAGCCCCTGGCTCCTGGAAGGAATTCAAGAAATGTTTCAAAGAAACCCATGAAGAAGCATAGCAGAGGAAAAGAAGCCTTCTTTAAATTTGTGACAGTCTCCCCTCACTCCTTTTTTTAGCTGTTTACCCCTTTGTTAGGAGGTGTGGCTCGCATTGGGGAAACAGCTGGATGACTCCTTATCACCTAGGGTGTGGCCAGGTGGTTTGGAGTTAGTCCCTCTGGGTAAGGATACCCATTTTAAAGGTGTGAGGGTCGTTTATGTTGTGGATTTCCTTTTCAAGTTTGAGAAACCTGCTGCGAAGTGGACCAAAATAGTGCTCCTTGCTTCTTCATATATATATATATACAAGTATATATCTTAGTTCCGGCAAGTTTCGATTGAAATTCAAGGTTCTCATCGTGACAGCTCGCGACGACCCAATTCATCCTGCAAGTTCAGCAGAGATGTTGGGAGAGATATTTGGGTCCAACGCCCGAGTGATTTCCAACTGTCAGGCGAGGCTTTGTGAATATGCGCAGCTGAATAAGCTGAAAGAATGTTCCTGCTTCATGTTCTTCACACATCTTCACACCAGGCATGAAAAAACAAAGCATGAATGATGCAACGAATGGCAAAGGAATCACTGGATTACACAAAGAACATGAGAGCATCCAACTCGCCATCATTTGTGGCAGGCGGCCGAAGCAGCGTCAATGTTCACATTGGAGCTCGAGAGATGGCTTCAAACTCTTGACCTCAAGTCTGCGTAGATGGCATGCACGTGGCCCAGTTGGCCTAGCAACCATCGGTGCTTGCAATGGAGACGCGGTCTCTTGGGCAAGCTCACGATCGTGGTTATTAGTGGCCCAACAAACAAGAGCCCTGCAGCTTGAATAAGTCTGAATATGTTTGAATAGTTTTGTTCGGGCCACTCAGTACTTGGTGTAGCTACAGCTTGAGCACCTGCTTGCAAAACAAAATGCCAACCCATCAAACAGAAGGAAATGAAGTGCCAGAGTGTTGGTCGCAAGCATAAGCACGCCTGGACCGGTGGGCGGAGAAAGGCCCTTCAATGAGCTAGGACAACCAAACACACATGGTTTATCATTTTGTTGTGTTTTCTCCAAACTGTGAAATGAAGGCGAGCGTCCAAATCCAACAGGAGAAACACCCTAGAATCTCTATGGCTCGCTTTGGCGAAGGGTACCGGTACAGCTTGGATCTACTTACTAATTGCTATGATTAATCACTTTTGTACGTGCCAATCTGCAGCGAGTGCAGTCAAAAGCACATGCAAGGTGGGCATGGTGTGCCCGACGCAGAAAACAAATGAGAAAGTGCGTCTCCTTCAGCGTCAATGAGTTTCGTTCTTTTGGACACTGCATGGGTTTGTCACGTTCGCGGAATCGAGCCAAAACAGTCGGGCTAAAGCCCGCGCGCCGCCGACCCTCCTTATGCATCTTGAGTGTGGTATTGCCACGACATGTCCTGATTCACAGCAGATAATCACCCAAGAGCATCTAGCTCAGCTCCATGAAATCTGCCGAACATGCTCGGCAATTCAACAAATTACGCATTAGATTCACCCCAAACCTTTCAGGCCTTTTCCTAGCATCTAGCAGCTTAGCAGGTTAACCTTGTTCAACTACACTTCAAAGGCCCATCCATCAGTCGCCGCCCAAAAGGGGGGGGTTGCCCCGTCCATTTCGGCTGTGCCCATGTTGTTTTGCGTGCAAGGTGTGGCCGGAGGAGGGCGGAGCCTCGTCTGTACACGCGGAATTTCCCTCGAATGTACACGCGGAGAATTGATCTCGTTTGTGCGCGCGAAACTCGGATGTGCACGCGGCTTCCTCGGCTGTACACGCGGCTTACACGGCTGAAAAAATGACTGAATGAATGAATGGAACCCGACCAGATTGTTTCACAATCTGAACCTTGTTGTCTCATCAATCAAACGCAGAGCGTCTGTGTGACGTGAACCTGTGGAAGCAATGAGCAAAAAAGAGATCATCATGTAGATGAATGTCCAGAAGGACGTTATTAACACCCCCCCACCCACCCACCCACCCATCCCAACCCAACATCATCAATCAAACGCAGAGCGTCTGTGTGACGTGAACCTGTGGAAGCAATGAGCAAAAAGAGATCATCATGTAGATGAATGTCCAGAGGGACGTTATTAACATATCATCAATCAAACGAAGCAATGAGCAAAAAGAGATCATCATGACTGAATTTGTGCGTGGGCAAATGAGGCGAATCATGTGTGCGCATTTGAGTTTGGGGTAACGTGGGCTGTTTAAAGAGGAATGTAATCGATGTGTGCGCAGATGAGGCGAATCATGTGTGCGCATTTGAGTTAAATATATAAAAAAGTCTGTGTGCGGATTGGAATTATGTGTGCGCAAATGAGGTGCCATCCCTGGAGGAGGTACCAGACGGCAGCTTTGAAACCCAGTAGAAAAGAGTTGGAAGGGCCACGCCTTGGCGCACATGTGGCCGGACACGGTGCCGGACACCAGCTTCGAATCCCAGTCAAAAAAGAGTTGGCAGGGGCACGGGCATCCTTCGCCATAGCCTTGGACCATGTTGTTCTGCATGGAAGTGTGTCTGGAGAGGGTGCCAGACCGCAGCTTCGAAGCCCAGCAAAAAGGCGCAAGTGAGATCGATGCGTGAATGCGCTGTAGGTCCGGGCTGAGGGGGTAGTAGACGGGTTAGGCCTGGGCGTCAGATGCCCGTGGGTGGAGAGGTGCCTTTGGCAGCAGCAGCCCCGCCTGACCAGCAAAAAGTGAGGCTTGCTCAACGGCGTCAGCCAGAACAGGGCCATCGGCGCCTTGAAAGGACCTAGCCCACAAGGGCTCCTTCAGCTCGAGGCAACCGACTTTGCCGCGCGCTGGGTCGCCTTGATGCCCTTCAACTCCTCGTTGATGGGGATGATGGTCCACACCAGGTTGCTGGTGCTGAAGCCCGTGCGGCCCACCAGGGGTTGACCCTTTTGTAAAGCTCCACCCGGTCCTTGATCCACTGGTTGCAAAGGGCCTTGGGGGGCTCATTGAGGAGCAACTGCAGCGAGACAAAACGCGAGCCTCTCCAGCCCTCAGACGCCCTCTGGCAATACTTGCGCAGTAGCAACCGTTGGTCGCCCCCCCTCTCTTTGATGACCACCTCCCATGCCGAGATGGAAGGGAGGATGAGACCACACTAATATACTGTAGCCGTCGGCTATCAGCAGAATATAGTGCCATGGGCCATGGTGGGGATCACTCGAAGTACCAGACCACGAATCAAGTGTCCGTTTCGCCGACGCCTTTTCCAAAATTCACAAGCCAAACTAAACACATGGTAGTCGATCGAAAGGTCGACATAAGGCCTATGCCACTGAGAGCCTCTTCAAGTTGTCCGCGAAAGTTTTTTTCTCGAGCTCGCGAAAGTTAATTTTTTCTGGCGAAAGATTTGCGAAAGAGTCTATTATACTATATATTGTATACATGAAGAGGCGATACCATCATCAGTGATTTGCAACAGTGCTGTGTGAGCAGCAACAACAACAACTACTACTACTACTACTACTACTCCTGCTGCTGCTGCTGCTAGTGCCACTACCACTACCACTGCGTACTACTCCTCCTCCTGCTGCTGCCACTGGTTGTTATGCTGTGCGCCTAGAAACCCACCAATGACGCGACATTATTGGCGAAAGATTCGCGAAAGTTCCGCGAAAGCATAGGCGAATGGTTGGTTTTGTGGACCCCTGCCCGAGCCAAGCAGCGACAGACCTAGCAAGATGAGCGCAACAACCGTTGATAGCTCTTCCAGCTCATCCTCCACCAGTTCTGCTGATTCATCCAATGGTGGTGATTGAGAGTTCTCGCCAATCTGCCTTGCAACACCTCAACCTCGTCTGCAGTTCCAAAATGGTGCTTGATGGAAGTGCTTAGGCTGCTATGTAGAACCACTAAATCAAGACGTTTTCAAGGAGGATATACTCCCCGCGAAAGTTAAGCATGGAGTTCGCGAAAGATTCGCGAATGTTAATTTTTTTCCGCGAAGAATGGCCTTCCAGCAAGAAGGAATTTTGATCAACCACCACATGTAAAAATTCAACCCATGACCGACAGCATAGCCCCACCTGAACCCACATCCCTCCGCACGTAGCCGTTCCGAAGCAAGTTCATACACACATGCTATCCGCCTTTGCACTTACTTACTTTGCAACAGCTGCGAGGCAAGAACTTGTCTCGGCGTGGGTAACCTAGATTGTAGGTCGCCTCACGAGTCGGAGACAGTATATATAATGCACGCACCGGATTATATAATCAACCCCCTTCAAGGTCAACAAGATCAACAAGGTCTGGGATTGGATGGATTGGAGGCCACATCCCCTTAATAAAATGATGACCTGATGATGGAGGATGAGATGAGGACCAGCATACCAGCATGGGCAAAGGGTGAATCAGAATGCAATCTCTCAAAGAGATGGCGTGAGACAAGGGTGGATCAGAAGATCAGTTCCACCATGGACCAGAAGATATTGGACACTAGAAAAAGAAATAAAGAACTATTATAAAAAAACATATAGAACCAACTATTCTTTTTCTGGGAGAGCTGGGCTTGATAATAGGGGTGGTTTCTGGCAAGGAACAAACTTATCAGGGGGAGGTTGCAGGGTTTAATTAGTTTAGTATTGGAGGCTGCAGCTGGGCTTGATTAATAGGTGGGTTCGTAAATCCCGTGTGTATAGCCCGTCCGTGGGCAAATACTTGGAAATGTTTGGGCCGAACATCCTCTCAAAACATCCCAGGTTTTCTATAGTGATGTTCTAAGTGTCTGTCCGTGCAGAATGAAGACAACTAAACAATGTATGAAAACAACAATGCGTGTTTATATTTATTTAACAGTGTGTGTTTTTTACCACAACAATTATTGGTTTTACATTTATGTTTTTGTTTTTCTTCATAAAACAGTGCATAGAGGGAATTAACAATTATCTATGTTGCCGGGGGTCGCTCCCATTATCTATCCGTGGGTCTCTTGAAGGTCGGTCCAAACTTCTTAGTGCTTAGCAGGGCGCAGACTTTGAGATTGTAACAGGCTTTTGCTGGATTGAAGCGGGTTTGAGATGGACAATCCATTCTTGGGATGTTCTGAGTCTGGCGAATTTGCAGCAAAACCAGCTTTTCAGAGACCTCATAATGTTTTATAGTTTTATGTATTTATGTCTATCTATTTCTGATGTTCTAAGTATGCAATGTTCTAAGTGTGGTGACTTTTCACCGGCGACCTTGGTGTTCTACGTGACTCTAGATCGCTTTGAAAACATGATGTTGTAAGTATTTGTTTGTCATTATAATGAAGGCTGGTGCAGGGTTTTTCATGTGTGGAAAAACCATGGCAGGCTTTACCCGCCTGATGCCACGGCCCCCTTGCTGCCGGAACCGCTCTGCGCTTCAAATTGGCAAGGCTCGTAATAATTCTGCCTTCAGCACCACCACAGGCAACAGAGAAGAGAAACCAATGTATTCAATTGATACCAATGGTGTCCTTCGAACTTCCAACTTGGAAATTGATTTGCTGCTTTGCTTCGGTGTGCGGGGTCCTTCAGCTGAGACAATTTGCCGGTCTTGACTTGCCGTCTGACCAAAGCCTCACGAAGAGCACAGGACAGAGAATAGAGGTTCCCGGCCCAGATATAAAGGGCGACAACTCAACAAGATCAGACGAAGCAGGCAAGACGACACTGAATGTATGAAGTATGAAGGCTCAGGCATCAAGACCAGGAGCTTTCAGAGTTTGCTAATGTCCCTGATGCAAAAACACGTTCAGATTGACGGTTTTCAGCCCAGATTTGGGTTTCTCTCTGATATGTCATGTTGCAAAGGGTGATGGTGTGATGCCTTTGGGCTCAGGAGCCATGAGGTCATGACTGGTCAAGGATCATTTTGACAACAGTGCAAGCGGACAATGCCAGGCTAGCAGCATAGGCGTAGCAGCAAGAGTGACATTGCCAAAGTTGAGTGGGAGTTGCAACAAACAAAAGAACCTGCAGTGCAAAGCAGGAAGGAGGTGAGGCGAATGGGGCCATGTGAGCAAGCCAGCAAGTCGTAGGGTTCAGTTGAGAATGGCGGATGAGGCGCTCGCACTGGAAGATGCATCGTAAGCAGCGCGCTGCAAGATTTGTCGCGGTTGCACCTTCATTTCAGCCAACATACACATAGACACTCTGACATTGGTTTGCTGTTAACTCAATTCCCAGGTGAAAAAAGGTGAGAGAACTGCATGGCGAAAGGTCCAGGAAAGTGTAGGTGTTTTAACAAAATGGTTTTCGCACTTGACTGCGGAAAGCGCACAGCGGCAAAGCGGCTGCAGGTCAGCGATGGGAAAAGGTTTAGGGGAGGTATCGTGGAACCACCATGGAAGCAAACAAGAGAGATTGGAACAGCGTGGCAAAAGTTCAAAACAGTCGCAGGTACGTGAACCTGGCGTCCCAGGTTCATATCCTCTCCAAACATCAGTACCTTCGTTGGCCACAGACTGATGAATGGAGCTGTGGCCCCCTGCTGTGGTAGCAGAACAAAAGCACAGGACCCTTTGGAACAGGGGTTGACACACACAGGTACCAGGTAGCCGAGATCTGCGCATGCGTGAAAGGACAGTGGCTTCTGTTTTTTCTCAAAAATTGCCGGCACGCAGTTTGATCATGCCCTTTTCGGACATACAGCCGGATAAGCTCTTCAGCCGCTGCTGAACGGTCGGCTGGGGCGTGCAAATGAATTATCGAGCATGAATTTCGCAGCAAACAAGGTGCCTTCATAAAGGCCGCAAGATGTAGCTCCAAGCCAGTGAATACAACATGTTAGAAAGCATTGTAGAAAAACACCTCTCAACAAAACGAGGAGACGAAAGCCAATCCCGCAGTCAAAATCTCATTTCAAGCAGCCCATGAACAATCGAGGGAGGCAAAACATGTAGTCGCAGGTCGTAGCACGAAAGTGGTCCAAGAAAACTGGCATGTTGTGCGTCAATCAGAGTTCTGAGCGGTATAGCCGCTGCAAATTGAATTCCGGCAATGCTCGGTCTTTTTCGCCGAGCGAGGGGTATGTGGTGTGGCGTGAAATTGGAGGTGAAGCGACTGTACACACTTGAAACTCAAAAGTCGGCTGCATATCGAAAAGAAACATGCACTAGAATGACATGCTGAATGCTCAGTACGTTGAAAGGACAATCACCGTATTAGCCCGGCGGCTCAAAAGGCAGTGAATTCAAGGTGGAAGAAAGCAGTTAAGAGAATCCAAGGTTTGGTGAAAACGGTCAAGGCAGTTACACGAGTTCCGGCATGAAAACGGCGCCTCCTTGCTGAGGATCACACCCAGCACCCAAGTGGGACGGCTGAGCGGTTCACACTCTGACATTGGTTTGCTGTTAACTCAATTCCCAGGTGAAAAGAGGTGAGAGAACTGCATGGCGAAAGGTCCAGGAAAGTGTAGGTGTTTTAACAAAATGGTTTTCGCACTTGACTGCGGAAAGCGCACAGCGGCAAAGCGGCTGCAGGTCAGCGATGGGAAAAGGTTTAGGGGAGGTATCGTGGAACCACCATGGAAGCAAACAAGAGAGATTGGAACAGCGTGGGCAAAAGTTCAAAATAGTCGCAGGTACGTGAACCTGGCGTCCCAGGTTCATATCCTCTCCAAACATCAGTAGCTTCGTTGGCCACAGACTGATGAATGGAGCTGTGGCCCCCTGCTGTGGTAGCAGAACAAAAGCACAGGACCCTTTGGAACAAGGGTTGAGACACACACACACACCCTTGTTTGTTAAACTCAGGTCACAAAACTTGATGTGTGAAACCTCACGCATGTGCGCAAACAGCGAAAGGCTATCCTGCGAATTGCAGCGCGCTGCCCTTGAATCCAATCGCAGCTCAGTCATTCACTTTTTCTTGTCCATGGTCCTTCTTCCAAGGGCCATCTGAGGTGTTCGGAAGCTTTGATGAAGGCCCACATTATGCTTCAGAGCAAGTGAACGAAAGCTAGACTTGCTGTGGGGTCGCAGCAGGTTGTCCCACCCAGATCTGGCTCTTGCGGAGGCGCGCTGGCAGACAAAATATACTATATAGTTGACATTGGTTATATCGAAATAATTGTATTACTGTATAGTATAGTAATTAATATCCCAAGTTTATTCTGCATTTCCAGGCAAGCGCCGCCCTCGTCTGGGAGGCCGAGATACCCAGATACCGTACAAGATCCTAAGTGCATTGGTGCATCCTGTGTGGCCGGATCTTTACCGCGTGCACTTCACTAGGGCAATCAAGACCTGCCACGCTCTTGCACCTACACGGACGGCATACCACCTGATTCAAGTGGCCTGTTATTTTTGAGAAGAGTGAGAAAAGCGCCTTGAACAACCAGGGAGTAGAAATGTAAGTTTGGGTGGAGTAGCTGTATCATGCTGTATAAATTGCTGTATCTAAATCAGCGTACAAAACTGCGAGTGCTGAGTATTGACTTTTCGCCAGAAGCCAGGATAGCTTGTTTCCTCATGAGATCCTGTAGCATAGCTCAGAGTTGAGTCAGCAATTCGTCAGCAATGGCGGCCATCGCAGTCTTCAGGAGCCCGCTCCACAGCCAAATTTGCACCACTGCGGGGGGCAGACGAGGCTGTGATTTTTTCCACACGCATGCAATTCCAGACTAGGCTTGCCTTAGGAGATGGCTGTCCAATTTGCTTTCGGCCTTTATAGTGGTGATTCAGTGGTGTATGGCAGCTGCGGTTTTCATTCATGGATCAAGCAATGCACATTCATGAGTTGCTTGCATGGGTTCTGGTAGATCGAGTTGCCCAGCCCCTGGAAAACAAGCACGTGGCATCCACAACCTCCCAAAAATTACAAAGACAGCTTGCCTAGATATGTAGTGTGTGCAGCCCTACATCCATCCACCAAGTTTGCATTGAGAGCCATGCCAGCGTTGTCGGAAGAGGACATTCTTGGACTTTGGCGTTTGCGTTCATTGCTGCTCGTCAAAACTGGTGTTAGACTTATTTGAGGCCGTTTTTGCCACCATGTTACACTAGGGGCACACCACAACCACGAAGCTCCCCTAGTAACATCTAGTAACAATTTATTTTAGACATTTCCTGAGCCCTTTTGCAGCCATCGCCCGAATAAGCCTCTACCTCAGTGTACCTGAAGGAAAGCATTCTACTAGTCAAGCGAATGGAGTTGAAAGGATGCAGGAAGTGAATATGTTGTTGCAACCGTTAATATTTTGTTGCAACCGTCTAATCAGTTCGAACCGGAAAGGATATTGTATCTCACTTAAAATATACAATTCTACTATTGTTAGAAAAACGACTGTGCATCATTGTAGACGTGGAGGTTGGGAAGGTAAGGTTGTTTTGTAACCTACTAACCTGATAGAGTCAAGAGTCAAGGTGTTTTTGTGCAGCAGGAGGTTAAGTCTAGTATTGCAACACACTGAGAAACCACGTATGAACCTGTGAACACTTCCTTCACTGTTCGCTGCCGTTACGCTTAGGCGCCTTGAGCTCAGAGAAAAGATAGCGTGATGGCCGAGTGAGTTGAAAGAGACCGCGGCGCTGTTTGTTAGCTTTGTTTGAACTCAGTTCCTGGTCGGTCCCTTCGTTCAGCTTCCACTGAGAAATCAGTGGTAGCGGAGCTTTGGGATCGCTCCAGCGCTCGCCATGGGCCCCTGGGTACAATCTGGTCTAGATCCTGTCAAGGTTCACAGCATTGCATGTCACCACCTGGAACACATACTTTTGCCACGTCGGTTGGACAACAGTCGTTCGATGTTGGACAAGGGTTTGCTTCGCAGCCAGCGTTGTATCCTGGAGGACCCCAAGGAGCGCCGCAGACCTTGACGCCTGACGGCGCCGCCGCAGGCACCTCTGTTCGTCTCACATTTAAGGAGCTGCGGGAAATCGTCGACTTCAGTCAAATGTGAGTCCAATGAATCAGTCGTTTTCAGGACCTTGTGCCGCCTTTGGACCTACCTCCCAAGGAGCTTCGTCAACCGTCGGAGGACAGCTCGGTGGAAGTTGCACCGGACTGGCCGGGAACTGGTTACAGCACTTAGATGCGAATGCATCACCACCCCCTCAAACGAGGACAGTCAGCAGTGCTTTTGAGCTTTTCGGGAAACCTTTTGGTGGATCCATGCCATCTCAAACCCAGTCACCATCAACGCCTGTGCAACAGAATGAACTCATGTTGAGAGCATTGACAGCAGCATTGAGCGGTGACAAGAAGTCATTTCCAAGTTGGTTGGAACGGGAGTGTTGAGACCCTTCGACCTTCGCTGAGACAGTTGAGTTGTTGGGAGCTGGACAACAATGTCCCTTGATCACATTGGGGCATCAAGTTGTTGCAGAGCTTTACAGATGGCAGTGCACCACGGAAGATAGCAGAAACCGTGGGCCTCGCTGTTGTGATGACAGAACAAGGGTATGGGATCATTCTCACTGAGACCATGGCCAAGTATGGGCCTTATTTAGAGGTCATTGGACCAGCTGCCAGAGTCATTGCGCAAGTCCATTCTCTCAAGCTCAAAGTGCAGGCTGTGCACCCACTGGTGCAATCCGCGACCAGTGCAGACCAGCTCCACCTTCATCACACCTTCTTGCGGAATGCAATCGACGAAGCCAAATCCGTGGGCGTACAACTTGCTCCAGATGCTGACAACATGCATTCCGTGAGACTTGTCACAGCGCTGGCTGAGTCTATGGAGTGGGCAGAGCTTGCGAGGGTGCTTTCAGTGGGACTTGAGGGCAAAGAGGAGAGCACAGTAGCAGAGATACGCAGTCGAGGCATTCTACATGCGACTGAGTCCATCATGCGATCACCAGTGGTTGTTGGAGATTCAACTGTCCAGAAGCAAAACATGGTTGGTCTGGAGAAACTATCTCGCTTGCAGTCTCTACTTGAAGAGATTAGCAAATCCGATGATCTTCAGAAGGGTCAATCCTTGGAAGCCCTTCGTTCTGAGCTGGGTCACTTGGGCACGTTCGTGAAAGAAACCATTGAGCAGGGAACTGATTTGACAAGAGATGTCAAGGAAGTCGAATGTGCGCGAACCATCTTGACCGCCAAGAACAGCGTGCTGCTCAAGGTCATGGGATGTCTTCCTGGCGGGGTATGGGCTACTTACTGAAATGACACACCAAGCTTTGGCAGATATTCATGCTCACGCAGCTCTTGAGCGAGGTTTGGACTATGCGTGCCTTGTCATTGTTGCAGGTTCAGGGTTTACAGTAAAGTTTAAAAGTTTAAAGCTTTCCATTTTACGTTTTTCATTTTGGTGACAAAGAGTCTGAGTATGAGTATTAGTGAATAGTGAGTGAGTATAGTTACTATAGTTAGTATAGTTAAGTTACATCTACTTATTTACGCTTGTAACTATATATCGCTAATATCGGCTGTTCTGTTCTTGTCATGTTCCAAATGAAATTTGCCCAGGTTGAAGTTGGTGGACCAGCTTACTAGCCTTACACCAGAGGAGTTGTTACAAAAGGATGGCAAGGTTACCCTTCCAGATCAAAGCAAGTGGGCTGATCTTGCATCAAAGACCAACATCGTGACTGCTTCAGCGTCTGCTCCGTTTCAAGAGAAGTGTGCAGACAAAATCGCGAAGATCAATGGCAAGCAGAAATCCTTAGCACATGGCCTGCTGCGTTCCCTCATCCAAGCGATTGCAATTTCGCACCCCAAGGCATTGGCAGCGATGGATTCTGTTCTGCGCTGCTACTCCAATTGGAGTGCAAAGGTTGACTGGAGCTCACATGTTCTAGCACTGCAGGCAGTGGTAGATGCCAACCTACGACTTCTTCTTAGCTTTGATGTGAAGGGTGTTTGGGGAGGTGAAGCCGGTGCTTCTTTTGAGAAGGAGATTGAGCGCATGATGAATTTGTTCCAGGTATGCCTCACAGCGGGACATTGGATGCTTCTTGGCTGGGGCTTCAAAACTTAAACTTTAAACTTTAAACTTGGATCTCTCTGTGTGTGTGTCACCGACTCTTTTCAATGAAGTTTCAATAAAGTTTAATGAATAGTACATCGTTTATTTTTGTGTTTCCAAATGCACATACATTGCGGCAAGGAAGTCAGTCTTGGCACCAAACCATGGAGAAGTTACGCTCACTGATTCGTGGGATGTTGGACTGCGCAAGTTCATTGACTGGGTGGCTGCTCTAGAAGCAGCAGAGAAGCAGTGCACCGAGTCACAGCCAAACAACTCGGATGCATCTACGCCAGCTTGCTGTTGGTTGCTCAAGGGTTTTTTGAGGGCTTGGATAAGTTCAAGTACCATAGCCTTTACATGTTCTTCGCGGAGCATGCTTGCCGTGCCATCACTCCCAACTGCAAGGCATGTCACAACTTCCACACGGGTGTGATTGGATGTCTCTTTGTCGATGTGAACGAGTTCTTCACCCGCAAAGCAGTTCCAGAATGGGCGAGTGGCCAATCTCAGATTGAGTGGCCCAAATCTTTTGCCTTCGGGTCCCTTCTGGAGACCTTCCTACTATCCAAGTCCACACCTCCAGAGAAGGCTTGCGTGCATTTCGAGAGTGGCCAAGTTCCAGGATTGCTAGTGTGTTTCCTCCACGAGCATGGTGTTCCGGCAGTTGATGCTCTTCTCAGTGGAGTCTCAGATGGCCCAGTCAAAGAAGGCTCGCACTTTGTCTTCCATGATCAAGTCTTTCACCAAGGGCAAGTCCAAATTGGATGAACTCAAGAGTTCTACCAGCGGGCAGCTGAGTCAGTTAGATTCGCTGCTCGATCTTTGCCTGAAAACCTCGGCTATGATTGGCACTCTGGAGAAGCAGATTCATGAGTGCACATGGAAGAACCTATTCAAGGAATTCGAGCGCATCCAGCAAGTGGGAAACATCTGCGCCAAGCGTCTTGAGGCCAGTTTGCTCACGATCGTTCAGCTAGTCTCGGAAGAGATCAAGGCTTCCTTTGAATCTGTGGCGACCGAAGCCAAAGAACTGAATGGGTCCAGCAGTGAGTCCACCGTTAGGATGCTCATCGACAAAATATCCTCGCAGGTGGACAGGAACGAAACCAAGGACAGACTTGGTGAGACGCCTGACAATTTCTTTGGAGCCATTGTCGAACCAGAGTCTGACTTTGTATACCTCGCGCGGAGCCGAATCGTCTCTCTCCGGGCGCTCTTTGTGAAGCGCAAGGACAAGATGCACACGCTCGCAGAGTCTTTGGTGGCACGCATTGAGAAGGCAGAGGCCATGAATGCTGTTGAACTCTTTCAGACGGAGATGGAACAAGGCGCTTTGTTCAAGGCATCTCTCATTCTTGCTGACCTTGTTGCCCTTTGGCAGCATGAACATGTCAATGTAAATTCTGTAGATCCCAATGCAGGTTTACATTTCATATTTTTACTTACATATATATATAACAAAGTTTACACGGTGATCTGAGGTTCAAAGTTCGGATAGCTGTTATTTTGCTATCTTAGGTCATTTCTGCCATCACCAGAGACTTCGCGACTAATGAACTTGCGAAGAATGACTTGGATAAAGCAGCTCAGGGTGTGATGACCAAGAAATTTTGCCCTTCATATTCGGTGCGCCAAATCCTGGTCAAGAAGCTTCAAGGCTGGGAGCCTTGAAATTTCATCGGTTTCTAATCTATATAACGGTCGTCAATAAACTCAATTCAAACCTAAGTCAAGTAACCAACTGTTGGTTGCCAAGTTTTCTGTAGCTAGGTTGCTGCAGCTGCACTAAATTCACCCCAGTATTGATGTTGCTTTGACCCAGGTGTGGATGCTGCTCCAGCAAAGGAATTTCAGAAGTATGTTGACGCGCTATGAATGAACAGAAGCCGAGCCGGGCCGAATAGGACCTGGGACCTAGGATAATTGAATCGATCAAGGGGAGAAAAGACCCTGTCCTGTCGTTAGTTGTTTCATGGTTCACGTAGTAGGTTACACTTTTATACTAACTGTTACTATACAGCTATACATGTCCAATCATGTTTGCCTGCAGTATTGAAGTCAATGTTTTGCCCTTGAAGGGTAAACAACTTGCTGACCATCAAAACCCCTTTATCGTCTTCCTTTCTATTCTTGCGCACAGAACTGCATCCAGCTCAGTACCGTACAGATCGCAGTGGAGTTGGCACTGTGTGATGGAAAACGGGCAGGTAGGCCAAGCAAATTGGGATGGAGCAAACTGAGTTTCATGTTCAAGCACGCATAGTGACGAAGTATAAGTATACAGTTAATTTAACTGCGCGCGGTGCATAGTCACAGTAGGATGCCTGGTATGTTTGCGTGTAGTACTTCAAGAACACGGCATTAAGTCGTCAATCACAATTGAGTTGAGCAAAGCGCACTGCTCAATGGAGGCCTTGAGAAGCTTTCAATCCAAAAAACAACAGCAAACAAAGGCGCTCTGTGTTCCAAAACAATAGCATTCTGCGTTGGATGTTCCAATGAAATGTGTGGCAGTACGACTCTGTTGTGGAAAAACACGTGTGGCAGTACTGTGCTGCCAATGTGGCAGAAAGCAAGGAAAAGTGTGTCAGCAACATGTGGCACACAGGGACAACAGTGTGGCAGTTGCTGAATGCTGACTATTATATGGTCAGAAAATCATGGTAGAGAAAATCCCTACAATTGAATGTCTACGACAAGTGCGTCCTCACTCTCCCCTCACAGGACACTCGTCCGGGAGCCTTGACTGAAGGTTATTTGGTCATTGAAGTGGACGACATCATTGAGGCATGAGGAGCGAGACACCAAGCATTGACGCAGAAGATGGAACAAACTGTTGACTTTTGGAAAGATCGATGAGGTCTATGTGGCACAACTGGCACCAGCTACGCTGGGGAAGACACTTGCGCCAGCTGAACGACTTCAGCTTTCAGAGCCACATGGAATAGTTCTTGTACACCCGTCTGGAGCCTGTCAAACTGACCAGGCGAGCGCTGAAGAAGGACGCAGGGTCAAGTGAACCTCACCGACGCGGGGGAAACCACACAGCTGCGTGGACTTCTCGCATCACTCAACTGGGTCCCCCGCTAGGCCCGTCCTGATGCTTCGGCTGGGGCATCGATCTTAGCCTCAGCATTTCCACAGCTGAAGATGTCCCATCTCGGGGAAGCCGACGAGATCGCGCGGCATGCGCCTGAAGACTTGTCCAGTGACGTTGCGAATTCTTGCCATTGAGGAAAACCAGCTTCGGCATTTCCTTATTGCTGACGCCGCGGTTGACACTTCAAGGACAAGAGAAGTCGCAGTTTGGCTTCCTGCTCGGCTTTACTACTCCAGGCTTCAATGCAGACCAAAGCTCTCCCATGAGTTTGAGGCAGTGGCAGTCACGACGACTCCGCCGCAAGGCTGCGTCGTCCTTCTTGCGCGAGGTCGACAGCTGCCATGGAGCGGCAGGTGACATTAATTGAATCCATTCGCTTCTCTGGATCAATCCAAGGACCAAGCAATGAAGTGAGGATGAGCTGTTGGCCACCTTTGAAAAGACACAGGTGATAGCTTCAGAAGTTGAGGCCCACAAAGACCCGCAAGGCGTAGCCCTGATGGACGCAAAGGCCTTGCTTGACAGTTTGAACAGCGATCAGTCGCAGGGTGGCGCCGACGACCGCGCTAGCTTAGAAGTGGTAATCATAAAGGACTTACAAAAGTGTAGGGATGCCATGTGGAACCACTCATGCGGTTGCTGAAGAAGAGAACCAAGTCCTTGAAAGGGGAAAGCAATCACAGCATCGCATGAAGGTGGGCACACGAGCAACCCAAAGTGAAGTAAGCAGAATCTTTTGGGGGCTGAGAAACCACGTATGAACCTGCGAACACTTCCTTCACTGTTCGCTGCCGTTACGCTTAGGTGCCTGGAGCTCAGATGACCAAGAGAGTTGAAAGAGACCTCGATGTTGTTTGTTAGCTTTGCTTGAACTCGTGGTCCCTTCGTTCAGCTTCCACTGAAATCAGCACTAACCAGGTGGAGTTGAAAAGGATGTGTTTTGTTTGTGCTGCAGGAAGTGCAGTACATTGATATCATGGACACGCCTGAAGTCAAATTAGGCAGTATGCGGTCTTTTTGGATCGGATGCTATGGAGGTTTAGGTTTATTTGGATCGGTCTATTGTCATGAAGGTCAAGGTGGTTGGCCTGATATATTTATATATGTATATATGTATATATGTCAAGCACGCCAGTATTGCAAATTTTGTGGGGAGGATTCATGGTTAATCTATGCGCAATGGAGTTGAGAAGTGCACTAATGAAACGTACGAAAATGCTATGGTTTTTAGAGTTCAAACTACGCGAGTTTTGCCAAAATGTGGGAGAACCCATAGCTTTATGATTGTCAGGTGACTTTGTTATTGTCGCGTGAGAGGAAGAAAGTAGCACAACATTTTTCATTAATAGTAGGTGGCCAAAATGTCGGAGAACCCATAGCTTTATGATTGTCAGGTGACTTTGTTATTGTCGCGTGAGAAGAAGAAAGTAACGCAACATGTTTCATTGATAGTAGGTTAACCGTCGGTGGCCGAAACCTGCCTTGCGCGAGGTTTTTCGCAAGGGTTAATTGCACTGTTGTTGCTGGCTGGGGTTTTGTGGAGTGGAACTGACACTAGGGTTGTTTAAGAATGCTTCCTTGTCTCCACTCGTTCGTGAAAGTGCACGCGTGCAGTGTCATCAGCGGCAGCATGGTAATTGTATCAAGAAAGCCAGCCGATAGGCAAGGCTTGAGGTTGATGGACCGAACGAACGAAGTGGGTTAAAGAGGGTGTGGGGGGTGGTTGCGAGCAGGCCAATCTCGGAGAGGCTAACCCAGAGCCTGGTGGGGGAGAGCGAAAAAAGCAGGTCGCCCAGATTTTGTGAAAAATGAGTGGTTTTAGGGGTGTTGCGATGCAAGTGATGTAATGGACGGCGAAGAGTGCATCATCAGCATCACGCAGGGCTCAGGAGGCCATGTAAACTGATTTTACTACGGGTGGAATTTTCCGTGTTACGGAAAGGGAAGCTAAGCGGACGTGTAAAGTGGTTAGAACTCACCCTATACTTGAGAGCAGGAAAGAGAACAGATTGCAGTTCCGGGCAGGCTTAGCGTTGTCGGGGCGCCCTCTTTTAGTTGCCGGACTGAAGAGGGTACTCCCTATGCGGTGGGAGTTCACGTGGATTGGGGGGTTGTTGATGGCAGGAGAGAGAAGAGATTGCAGCGGGCAAGCGTTGGAGGCGGAAGGTTTTTGGATTGCTTAGGGGTGCCCTTTTTTTATCCGTGGCAAGGTCTAGTTGCTGGACTCAAAAGGGCACCTATATGGGGTGATGCCATCTCCTGAGGGCATGTGAGACAACCGGACTGAAGAGGGCACTCCCTATGCGGCAGGAGTTCACGTGGATGAGGCAGGAAGGTTCTGACTTGCTCAAGAAAGTGTTGAGGGTAGGAGAGAGAACAGATTGCAGCAGGCAAGCGTTGGAGGCGGAAAGTTTGGAACCTTGTCGCGGTGATCCCCTCGACCCTCCATACCCATCTTTGCTTACAGATTTTCACCGCACGGGAAGCTACCACTCTCACTTCCTTCGAGGGTGCCCTTTTTCACCTCCAAAGCGAGCCCGAACCACGACGAATAAGGGCACCCCCCCCGAACCTGCGTACTATACTATCTCCTATCAAGTGGCTACGATGTCAACTTCACCACCTAAACGCACGCTTTGCCCGATGTTAGCCAATCCCTTCATCGCGGCGCTCCAGTAGCTGCAATATCTACTTCACCACTTCCAGCCCTCTAACTATACATATACGTCTCCTCCCGAAAGCCTGACCCCCATAACCATGTTTTCTCACTGAGGGTGCCCTTTTTCATCTCCAAAACGTGCCCGAACCACGACGAAAAAGATGACGAAAAAGATAGGGGTTGCTTTAAAATTTTATTCCAGGGGTCATCTGACCTACTGGAATATTTTTTGGTAATAATATTTCTGGAATAACATTTTAGCTAGGTAGTGGTTCAAGGTACTACATAAAATTTTGAATATTTTTGGAATAAAATTCCAAGATGTACACACATGTACATACATGAGAGGGATACCAGAAGAACCCAGAGGTACGTACATACATGTACAATCTGGAATTGTCCACAGTCCTGGCTCTGCAATGTAGCTGCTTAGGGCAGCCTGTATGCAGCCCAGGGTGCTTAGGGGCTCAATTTGCCCATGGTTCCTTCAGATGTGGAGGCCCCCCTGGAATAACTATGTGCCACTGGCTGGGTCCTGCACCACTTGCCATTGCCACTGGAATTGTCCGCAGCCCAGGGTG
>CAXAMN010010735.1:63474-81864 GCA_963970005.1 Durusdinium trenchii | reverse complement strand
AATGGACACAAGCAAGGCAAACCCTTTTGAAAAGAATGGAAAGCACCCGGGAAAATTGACACGGCAACCCCAAAAGTATGAAACTACGCTTTTGGGCAGACAACGCACTGGACCAAGGCTAACCTACTTGAGAAGATGCGAAAACAAGGCAAGCCAACTTAAAAGACATGGAAAGCACATAGGAAAACCAACCAGGAAAACCAAAAATACGAAGCCAACAACACGAAAATCACTTTGGGGCCAGGAGCCATTTTTGTATTTTCTATTTAAGCATTGTTCACTATAGTGTAAATATACCTCTTACCTCGTTCATTCGGCTCAAGAAAAAGGTGTGCACTGTTGGCTGTTAGCCTATAAACATAGGTTATCAGCCGTATAGCCTTAGGCCCGTAGTATTGCTCCCTCGTCATTCGCAGCCGTGGATTTGAGTCTTGACCCGACAGCCCTCGCGAGGCTGGCTGCGCCGTACGAAAGTGCGGATGGGCGGGAGAGCATGGGTGGAAACCCCGCCGCTTTTCACTTGCCGCTGATGGATCCAAACGTCTCGTCTACACCAGACGGAGGATCCGCTATGTCAGCTGATGGGTGGGGAGCGGGCGGGAACGCCACGCCGATTTTCAATCAGGCCAATTTTTCATTCGTGCAAACACCTCCTGCAATAGTCGCAGAGATGATGCGCCAGGCATCTCAGAATCAGCAACTGGAGGGGCAGCGAGCAGAACTAATGCTCGCGGCACAAAAGCTCCGAGGTGAAGCTGATGAAGCTTTTTCCGAGAATGAAGAGATGAAATTGCAGGCGCGTGCGTTCATCAATGCAGCTGAGGCTGGTTACCAGACTATGCAGGAACAAGCTCAGAACCAATTCATGGAAATGACCATGAACCATCGTCAACAAATCGCTGGACTTGAAATGATGCAAGGTCAGAAAGTCTCTTTCCTTGAAATGAACCTCGCGCAGCAGCAACAAGCATCTTTTGAGATGCAAAGGCGATTGGCCGAAATGGAAAGCATCCAGGCGCAACTCCTGAAGGAACTTCGTGAACTGAAGGGACGGAAGGATGAGACGCCTGGCGTTCCGGAAGGAGCTGCCGAAGTTCGTGAGTCAATACCGGCGCATGAAGCACCATTTACAGGTTTATCCCAAGCCGATGATGTCAGGTCTTTTAGAACTGCTGATCTTTTCGGTACACCATCCATGAAGTCTCAACCCGGAGGCGTGTTTTCCCCTAACGCCACAGTTTTCCAACCGGTGAGTCCTTGGAATGATGGGTACGGGTCATTGGCAGCCAATGCATTGTCAGGCAACTTCGGCAGGGGTGGGCCGGGAAATGGTGGCGGTGGACCGGCGGGTGGGGGAGGAGACAACCCTGGTGGAGGTCGTTCATCAGGTGACCCGATGAATCCTGGACGCCCAGGTATTCCGCTCCTCAAGATTCCTAAATCAGGGGGTGGGCCACCCGGACCTCCGGGGGAGGATGATGACCCAGACGGAGACGATGATTTCGAAGAGGATGACGATGAACTGACAGACGGCTCTTATGAAGAAGCTCAAACAGGTATTGGGAGGTAAGAGTAGTACCACAAAGGAAGCAGACCATATCAAGATACCTTCTTTTCCACAACCCGAGAATTACCGCAATTGGAAGATTAGGGTGAGGGATGCGGTAAGGGCCGCATCTTCCAAGCCCGACAAGGCATTCTCGTGGATCAACAAGGTGTGGATTAAGGGGCGAACGATCGAAGGTCTTGCAAGTCCTGATGGGTTCACCACACTCGACGCCAAGCTTCTCGCCGCCCTGTCTTCCATCGCTACAGGTGAACTCGCACGTAAGGTCGACACATTAGAAAGAATATCAGAAGGATCGTCCGGTTCGGGGGAGACAGGTTTTGCTCATGATGCATGAGTATTTCAGCACAAACATCAAACACGGTGCTACCTACTCCCTCAGTGATCTGTTCAATGTGAAAATGAAGGGCGACAATCTCAAGACTTTCTTGTCAAACTGGGATTCTGTTACCACGGGTGTTACTCACTTGCCTGAGACAACTGTCTGGAGACAATATTCTACCAACAAGTGAAGAATCACAGGGCTATGGCCCATGACATTGAGCGAAGACTTGTCGAATGTCCCGCGTCAGTGAAAGAAGCGATTGCCCCAATTTTGCTTTCGCCATGCATTGGTAAGTAAGAGCATTTTCTTGCATTCGTGCCGACATTACATCTTTGCACATGCAGTAGTTCGAGGGTTGTAGTGCGGTTTGATTTCATCGCCGCCGGAGGTTGGAACATTGCTTACTACTTCCTCTTCGGCGCGCCGTGGCGAAGCCACTCCGCTCCGCGGGGGGTGTATTTTCTAAGTAAGCATTGTTCACTAGTGTAAATATACTTGCCCGCTCGTTGTCTGAGTCTAATAGTGAGCCCTAACCTCTAACTTAGAGTTATAAGACTTAGCTTAGACTTAGCTCTGACTTAGCTAAGTAGGCTTAGCTTGGACTTAGCTTAGGACTTAGCTTGGACTTAGCTAAGTACTATATAATAGTACTTAGCTTTTTCAGAATCAGAATCTGAATATGTAAATCTGAATATTCAGATTCTGAAAATATGTAAATCTAAAAAATTCAGATTTAGAATAATAACTAAATCTGAAATTCAGATTCAATATATTTAATTCTATAAATGTAAAACTCAGGTTCTGATTCTGTAGGTTTAGAATATTTGATAAATATCTTATTTTTGTATTTATTTTCATAGTTTACCGCTTTTTTTCCAGCCAGGAATCTGTCAGTGAGAACCACTTGAACTGAGACCCCTCATCTGACCAGGATGCATACCCAAGGATGACCAAAAATTCATTCCACTTTGATCCTCACGCGCTTCTTTGGGATTGTTTTTTTCCAATGAAGCATCTTTCTTTGCGTCTTCACTCTTCAGAAAGTCTTCCAAACTTTCAAAATGGGTGGTTGAACTCGAGGATGTTGTAGTAGGATCAGAGCTGATCTTGGTGTCATTCTCCTTCTCCAGTCTATCATCTCTGTTTTTTTTCTGGCTGCCCTACCTCAGTCGATTTTGCCACTTCATGGCTTCGAGATCGTTTCGGCATGGCAGTGCTATCTTCCCTGAGCTGTTGACCCAAAATCTGCAATCAGATTTTTTGTTGAGCTGGTAGTAGCGGATTTGATATCCGCCATAGATCTTGCTGGAACCATGAAACTTGCACATATAGCTGTACATATTGCTCAAGAGCCTTTTTTCACGCCAAGTCGAACTGGTGATAGTCAATAGTGATGACATGGTGATCTTCTTCTTTCCAAGCCAAGCACAAAGGAAAAGGAGAAGAGACGTGAACCAGAGCAAGCTGATCAGGTTTATTCCAAACCTGAACAAATTCCAAATTCTTAATTTTATTGTCTTCCTTTGCAATAACAAAGAACTCATCGTTCTTCTTCACGCATGCAAGAATTAAAAAGATCTTGTCGTTTTTTCCTCAATTCGTTTGCAGAAATAATCTCTGAATGATTGGATATCCATTGCATTTTGTTGCTTACCTGACCAGATGAACACTGCTGAATCGGAGGAAGGAGCATTGTTTTGCAAGGGCAATCTAGGTCATCAGAAACCTGTTCGTACAATGCTCGACCCACAATGCTTCTCTCAAAATCTTGGTGTGTTGAATTTGCAGAATCTGCAAGGCTCTTCCGTGATTACGAAAGCCAGCCTTCGTAGAAGGCGCCAGCGGAGTTGTGTTTGGCGAACGAAGTGAGTAGTTAGGGGGTCTGGGGGGGGTGGCCCGCAAGAGGTACACGTAAACTCGGCACATGCTGGGGGAGGAGGGTGCGTCGAGGGAAGGTTTTTTGAGGTTGTGTTGGGGGTGATTTTTGAGGGGTGGTGATGCAAGAAATGCAATTTGCATCATTTGCATCATCTGAATGGAAAGGTGTAGTTGGCACCTTGCCATGTATAGAGACCCAGGGTAGCTATAGTGCAGCTACCAGGTATAGTACTTCAAGTTCCCTTTCCGTCAATGGCTCGATAACCTCTGCACACGCACAGCAACCCACAGCTTTGAAGCCTCACGCGCGCGATACCTGGGAACAGAATTGTAGCTACCGTGGGTCCGTATCCGTAGCCATTTTGGCTCAAGCCATTTTGGCTCAAGACTGGCTCAAGCCATTCTGGCTCAAGGGATCCCATTTTGGTCCCCTAGGTGTGACGTAGTTTTGGATTCAAGATGCCAGCTTTTCGACCTTATGTGAGTTGTCGAGGTGTTGGGTGTAACTCTTGGCTTTTTGCAGATCGGGTGCACAAATTTGAGAAGTGTACTCACTGTGGTGAATCATGGCATCATTCTGCAAAAGAAGCCGGTTGGCTTGTGAAGGGGCATGATAAATCCAGGAAGAGGGTGCAATGGGCTGATTGGAACTTTGAGCGTCGGGGTCACGTGTGGCCACGATCTCGAACCTACAAGCAAGCCCTTCTATGTAACCCACCTGGCTTACCAAAAGCATTTGCGAAGAAAGAAGCTGAAAAGCATGATTTTGTGCAGTGGATTTGGGCATCGTTGGATGAAGGCGCCAAACAGGCTGCAAAAGAGAAAGGATATAACTTTGATCCTGCTCCGATGCCACCCAAAACTGTTGACTTGGAACTTTTGAAGACTCACCTTGACAGCTTGCCTGATGAAGTCAAAGAGCATGCCCAAGGCATTGTTGAGCCCACTAAAACACCCGCTGAGCAAGGCCGTGAGTGCAGCCGGGCATTCAAAGATGCAAGTGGGAACCTCCGTTCATTAGCAGAACGAAAGATTCAGCTCCAAGGCCGCATTGACAATGTTAAAGAATCCCTTCGCACTCTCCTCTTGGAGATGCAAACTTTGACGGAAGAGATCAAGTCGGCTGAGAGTGAGGCACAACGTAGTCAAGAGGCATTGGCAAAACAGATGTTGCATGACACCCAGGCCCCGCATGATGGAGTTTCAGGCTTGCTTGCTCAATTGGGTATTGACTTGACTGATGAGCAAAAGGACAAGTTGGCAGAGTTGGCCTGTCAGCCACGGAAACGGTCCAGGCTTCAAGCCTGTGATTCGAGTGATGGTTTCATGGACTGGCAGGCTGACGATGTTGCCCCTTTGTTTGGGTAACGATGTTGTGTTCCATGCTTTGGATGTGTTGCAGCATGTTGTTTTGCTCTTGGCTCAGCTTGTCCGGGCCGAATTCGAGGTATCCTTTGCAAAGGTTCGATGTAACCTGTGGGTCCGCCTTTTTGAAGCTATTTGCCATCACTTGCGTCCGCTGGAGATGTGGGGCAATGTTCAAAGGGTTGCGTTGCGTGGTCTCTTTCAAGCATTGGCTGAGATGCCTTTTGAATTGCATTGGAGCATGGGTTGCTTGATTTGGTGTCTTTTCCACAAGTGGGAGTTGCCATGGCACGTCTTGAAGCATAGTGTGCATGGGATCACTTCCTCGTTTGACCTTTTGCAGAGCTTTTCTGGTTGCTTGAATGGGGTCAGCAATTTAGATAGCGATGCGGCGCTTGCTAGTTTTCACGTTGATGACTTGAGGTCTGGTCATGACCCCAGGTTTTCGGCTTATCTCGAAGACAGTGTGACGTCTTCAAATGGTGAACGCATGAAAGTAAATAGTGGAAAGTGGGAACCTTGTTGGCGTTCCAGTCCGTCAAATGTTGTGACTTGCTTGGAGTCTGAGCAAAAGGCAGTGTTGGGCCTGGTCATGAATAATCCGCACAACTTGTGTTACATTAATGCCACATTGCGTGCTTGGTTGTGGGTTATGTGTGGGTTGAGCAGTTCGGAATACTTTGGCCAAGCGGAGAGCCTTGCATGTTACCTGCGGTCGTGCTCCAGGCCTATTCTTGTGACTGACACGCCTGGTTTTCACGCATTAGTTTGCCAATGGCCTGGGCTGAGTGAGCAGCACGATGCTGCGGAGTTTGTTGCGTTCATGTTACGTTGGTGCATGCCCAGCAAATTCTGTAATGTTGTTGGTAGCATGTTTGAAAACCGGGATTTGTCGTGGTGCCCGGTCTATGTTCCCATGCCAGCCAATGGGAGGTCTGTCTCCTTGCACTCACTTCTGGAGGCTTGGAGTGAGGAAGGTAATGTGGGCATCCGACCTGGACAATCACACATTGTGTTGCGCATAGCAAGGTTTTGTGATGAAGGTGGTCAGTGGGTTAAACACCATTCACATTTGGAGCTGGGTAGGCAAGTTATGGTGCCAGTTCTGCATCCGACGCATGGTGCCATGAAGCAGCAATTTGAAGTGCGTGCTGTTGTTGAGCATTGGGGTGAAGAACTCCAAGCTGGCCATTATACTTGTCACTTGTGGTCAGGCAGGTCTTGGTGGGAGTGTGACGATGGCCGACCTGCGATATGTTGCCATAACTTGTCAGAAACTGTGTGCAGTAATATCTATTTGGTTTGGTTGGTTGACGCTTCCCTGCTTGTTTTCCCCGCGACAAACACGGTTTGTGAACCTAGTTCTAGCCACCAGATGGACAACTCTGATATCCCTGGCTATGAGCACGTGTCGCGCGCCATTGAACCTGGCGCCGCAAGACTCAATAAGTCACGCCGGAGTAGCCCTACCGATGGCGCTCCCCTTACTTTCACGTTTGCCAACATAACCCAGTGGAACAGCCGATGCAAGAATTGGGTGGTTTGTCAACAGAGTCCTTGCTTGGCTCTAGTTGAAACACATATTGACGGTGAAGGGTTGGCGCGCGCCAAGAAAGATTTAGCCAACCTTCAGCTGAAAGTGACTGGTATTCCTGCACACGCAACGCATGTGGGTGGTACCCAGGCTGGCTTTCTGATGGCAGTCAAATCCCACATTAACCATTTTACCATGAGCCAATGTTCAGTTCAGGGTGCTGGATGGCAAGCAATGGGTTTTAGGTTTCAGCATTTCGACGTGTGTTTGGTCTCGCTGTATCTGCAGCCGGGATGAGGATTACAAGCTCAACCCAATGCTGATGTGTTGGCGCAATTGGCAGCCTTCATTGGTTTGCTTCGTATACCTTGGATGGTGGTGGGGGATTGGAACTTGTCTCCTAATGAACTGGTTGTCTCTAATTTCCCCGGTGTTTTGAAAGGCGAAGTGTGTGCCCCAGATGAAGAAACGATCCTAACAGGCAGCATCTTGGATTATGCCCTGGTGTCTAGGATTCTCTTTCCTGCTGTTTCTTTAGAGGTCTTATGGGACGTTCCCTGGAGGCCGCACGCGGCTGTGCTTCTGCATTTGCGCCGAGAGATAGCTCAGAGACATGTTCCACAGATCTCTAAATTTAGCCCGATCAGAATTGACCCCGCGCAAGTGTACAAGTGGCCAGCTCTATGTGAACACTTGGAGTGCAAATTTCTTGATTTGCCAATGAGCCAGACCTCGCAATCCCTGGCAAAGTGGTGCCACGCAGTTGAGCATTGCATGGCTCGCGAGCAAGATGTATGCGTAGGACGTGGATGGTGGGTTGAAATAAAAGAGAAACCACTTGTGGGGAATGCGTTTAGTCATGTTTGGAGAGCTGGTAATCTTTCCTTCTGGCAGAGGCTCCTATCAAAACTGAACCATTTGACCCATGGTTCCCCCCAAAATGATTTGTGGTGGGGCACTTTTGATAGTCATGCTTCACGTGTTCTTGAGTATTGTCTGGAGGACACCCCACCTCCCACTGAACTGTTGTCCTTGCTAGAAACTATTTCACAAACCCGGTTCTGCGTTGATGTTGGGCAGGTGTCTCAAGCAATTGCGTTAATAGAAAGCCAAATTTGCAGCCACCGGGACAGCCTTCACGCTCGCAATGCTGAGGAATACAGGAGGTGGCTTACGCAAGGATACACGAAGGGACTTCGGGCGTTGTTCCGCGCGGTAAGTAAACATGATGCATTTATCGACCGACCATTTGACCACTTGCCTTTTGAAGCTAGACCTGCGGCTAGACGAGAGTACTGGGTCCGAATTTGGGGTCACAATCCTTCAGGTCCTGTTAATTTAGGACCTCACGGTGCAGATTTGCGGGCTAGGGCACGGCAGCAAGCCAATGAAGTCCCACCAATAGAGGTTAAAATCTTAGCCAAACTTGTTAAACGCCTTCCTGAAAAGGCCGGTGGCCCTGATGGACTTAGCGTTGCTTTGCTTAAGGCTCTTCCACTCCAGGCCCTGCAACTTCTTGTTGATCAGATGCATCAGTGGGAGCGTGAAGGAACCACTCCAGTCCAAATACAAACCACTTTGATTTGCTTGATCCCAAAAAACCAGGCGTGTGAACGCCCTATTGCCTTGTGTTCCTTGTTGTATCGAGTGTGGCTTAAATATCGTTATTGCCTCGTAAGGGTGTGGTTGGAAGGAGTGCGAAACATGTGGCCTCATGAGAGAGCCCTCCCTAGATGCCGTGTTTTGGATGTGGCTTTGGCTAGGCTTTTGCGAGCGCACGTCATGAGAACAAAAGGCAAATTCATGGCCAGTATCCTGGTTGATGTGAAGCATTTTTATGATTCCATTCGGTTTGAAGATTTGATTCGTAATGCTAACGCTGTGCAATTTCCGCCACTTCTGCTTCATGCAGCGTTGCAAACTTATGTTGGGGCCAGATATTTGAGCGCTGAGTCAATGGTAAGCCAGCCCATTTTTGCGAAAAATGGCATTTTAGCGGGGTGTCCAATTGCACCTGCCTTAGCCAAAGTTATCATGGGTCCTATGGTTACGACCTTTGTTGATAAAATAAAGCCGTGGGTGACGGATGTGTGGGTTGACGACGTTTCGGTGGATTTGGTGGCGACAAGCAGTAGGGAACTTGCAAGGTTGGTCTTGCATGCTTTCCGTATTCTTCGCGAAATCTTTGCTGAACACGGTTTTGAACTCTCCCCTACCAAGACTGCCTTCTTGGTGTCGCAAAATGAAACTGCTCGCTTAATTAGACAGCAGAGGAGTGACGGGGACCCCACAGTACATGATGTTGTAAAAGATTTGGGTGTTGACTCCACTGGTTGTCGCCGGCGGCGTATTGCTACCCAAAAAGCCCGACAATCTAAAGCTGTAGAGCGCTCAAAGCAACTCCTTTTGCTTAAAATTCCGGTGAGGCAGGTGCGGATTCGCCTGGTGCATGGGTCACTGCACCCGGCTATGCTCCATGGAATTGAGGCCCATGGTTTACCACCCTCTCGCATGCGTGTTTTGCGGTTGATGTTGGGTAGGCACTGTGGATTACAGGAAAAAGGGAATCTTGATTGCTTGTTCCAGCTTGTTCAAGATCGGTATGTGGACCCCTGTTTGACAGTGCTTTTGAGGCAAGTTAGAGCCATGCATGTACTGGTAAAGTCTTGGCCTGCGTCGGTAATATCTTGGCTTGAAGACACATGGTCAACTTCGTGGCGTGAACTGTCTTCCAAAACACACCCTTGGAAGTCTGCAAAGGGCCCACTCCAAGCCCTCCAGACCATGCTGTTGAAAGATGGGTGGCAAGCTTGTGAATTGAATTGCTGGACATACAGTCATGATGACAAGACGTGGACCGTGCATATCGAAGCCAACTTGCATATTTGTTTGAAAGTTGTGCAAGAAGTTTACGCCACAGTGCAGTGGAAACGTATTTCTGCTTTACCAGGTTGTCTAGCCTTGTCTGGGGGGGGGGGGATTTCACAGTGGCACGTGGTCTTCTTAGAAGCCCCAGAGTCTTGCCGTTGCATAAATCTGCCCTCAAATGCTTAATACAAGGGACTCTCCGCACATCGCATAATGGGGGCCCGTTGCAATGTTCCAGGTGCAAGTGTGAAGCGACCATTCAGCATGTTTTGTGGGAATGCGCGTGGTTTGCAGACCAAAACCTGCCACCAGTGCCCCCTGATTGGGTTGGACAGTGGAATGACCCCAATCAACAGAGCTTGTGGGTTCGCGCCATCGTGCCTTGCACCATGCTTCCCCCACCCCCATTGAGGGGTGAGGAGGTTGCTTTACAGGGGAAAGGGTGTTGGGAGCAATTGGAAACCTTAAGTGTTGGGTCTCAAATTGTCATCGTACTCAGTGCAAGCTGCGCGCAAGTCTCCGACAGAAGAGCACGCGTAGCCTGCTTTGCCTTCGCAGCCTTTGATTTTTCGTTTCCCACTCCCTCCTGGCTAGGCTCTGTGACAGGGAGCCCTTCAGGCCAACAGACTCTTCTGCGAGCGCATTTGGCTGGTTTGCTGAAGTTGTTGTCCTTCACGCGAGGTGTTGCCAAAGTGGTTCTTTCACATAAATCTGTATGCAACGGATGGGACAACCAGTCTCACCCGACGCATCAGGATCTTTGGGGATTGCTGGATGATAAGCAGAGACTAGCGCGACTTAGGATCATTCCTTGTTTTAAGGATAAATCTAAAGACCTTTTGCAGATGCCCCAGACTCAATCCTACCCCCGGTTGCTATCACAGGTGCAGGCTGAGGCCCATGCACAGGTAGAGGGCTTCTTTGCTGCCGCACCTTTGGAAGATCCCTTTCCTCCACCGCGTTTACCCATTTGACCAAGATGAATGTCAGCTTCCTGAAAAACACAACGTGGTAATTGGATCCTTGAGCCACAACAATATAGTAATATAGATAACAAAGCGGTTCGAGCCGCCATAATACAAAAACCTATAACACCATATCTTATGCCTTATTAACTACATGTAGAAGTCATTCGGTTGGCGCTCTTTTTTTCATCATTTCCGTGAGTGTAGTCTGCATGATTGAATTTTCAGATTCAGACTAAGATCCTGAATTTTCAGATTCAGATTCAGATTCTGAATTTTCAGATTCCTTTCATTTTTATTAAGGATTCAGATTCTGAATTCAGATTCTGAATTTTTCAGAATCTAATGTATATCTATGGTATTGGTGCATTTGTATATATGTTTTTCTAATGAGCTGAATCTGACTCTTCAATCTGTGAGACTTCAAACCTTAGGAAGAATTGATCGGTTAGGAACGATTTGAATTTCGCCGCACCTCAAGCTTCTAAGGGTACTGTATGGACCTCGCGTCTGCCTTTCGCTTGGCCCATTTAGGCCTCACTTCGAACCTCTTTGGCCTTGCCTGTCCCTTCTATTGCGCTCCACCTGGCCTTGGGGCTCTCCTCTCGGCCTTTCTTCTCGGCTTTCTCGCCGGGATTTCCTTGTGCATTGCTGCTGGATACTTCCTGCTTCCTGGGCTTCGCCTCTACGGTGCTCCTTTGGCAGCTCCATCTGGCTCCCAGGAGCCCTCCGCGGTCCGACTCTCCAAGTACTTGCACGAGAGGCAGCACTGACGACCCTGAAGTGGTTGAACTTGACATTCAGTTCTCCGGACTCTCCATCACTGTCCGGGGTCCTCCCACCACTGCGGCGAGCTTCGTTCAGCAGGTCACCTCGGGCAATCACGGACAAGATTCGGAAGCCAGACCGGCCCCGTCCTCGGCACCGTCTTCGGAAGAACCCCCTCGCTCCTCGGTCAGATCAAGACCTACCTCTACCAGGGTGGGCGAAAGCAGGGCATCTGTTGAAGCGTCTTTTGATTCTTGCCCTTCTACTTGGATTGGCGCTGCCGGTTCGAGATTGTCCGGATCAAGGCTGTCCCCTACAGAGCGGGCTCAACGGGCCTGGAAAGCTGGTCAGTGGGCAAGGGCTGTCCGTCAGGGACGTGTCTCGTCTCCCAACCGGACTGAGACTATTGACTTGCCGAACAGGATTTGGTGCGTTGTTCGTGGACCTCAAGGGGGTGATCCAAGGGTGTTCCACTCTTCGCGGGACTTCTTCTCCTACGTGGGAGACCTCTCTCAGAGCCATACGCTCTGCCACGCTTGGCCATCCGAGACGGAGGCAAAGATTTACTTTGAAGGAGCCGGGGTCATCTTCCCGTCTGCCTAGGAGTCATGGCAGTCTTAGGACGCTTGGACCTGCAAGAAGAATTCACTGTCTATGTGCTGGAGCTACCAGTCAGCGAGCAGCCAGAGGAAGGCATCAGTCAAGCTCTGGCGCTTCTTTTGTTGAGGAGGAGGGAAGGCCTTTTGTTGTGCGTTCCCCATGGCTATTTTTCGGAGGAGACACTGGCACTTGGGCTCACCGCAACAGCAGAGGATCAGGTGGGTCAGTCTACGGTCCTTTCAGTCGCAGCTGGGGAGGTTCAAGATCTATCTGGCCGAGACCCACCAGTACAAGTCCCGGGGGCTATGCTCGATGTGGTTCTGGTGGATGTTACAAAAGATATATGGGACCATTTGTTTCCCTTCAATGCCGACATCCACGATGCGGAGGCGATCCATGTCTTCAGTTCAGAAAAGCCAACCTTGGTTCCTATGGTCGATGCCATTACGGCAGCTGCCTGGACGTGGATCAGCGATCCGGGTTCAGGCGAGCGGGTGGGCTTCTACTCAGCTCTGGAAGAGGACACTCCGGCTACCCCTCGCACACCTCGGGCAAAGCGAACTGCAAAAGCAAAAGCAGTACCTGGCACTGGAGGAGGAGACGGAGCAGCGGCTGCAAAGGCCGACCCCAAGAGGTCGAAGCCGACGGTCAACAGTCTTGCTTCATCCCTCGACTCTGTCAATCAGACGCTTCCTCAGATCATGGAAGAGCTACGCCTCCTTCGACAGAGGGCAGATGCGATGGAAGGTCAGATGGCCACAAACCCGTCACGACCATCAGCCTTGAAGCAGCCACTTGGAGACTTGACTACCGCTGGATTGTCTTCTACACCGAAGAAGCTAGCCTCCTTTCTGGACGACATGCCTCCGCCCCGAAGTTCTATGACCCGTACTCCAACTCGACTGCCGGGATCTTCCAGCATGGACTTTCCATGCGCTGCAGCGCTGGAGAAGGAGAAGGAGGACGACAAAGCCCCGGACCTTACAAGGGCTATCTTGGCCCAGAGTCAAGCTCTTTCCACTTTGGTTCAACAGATGGCAACCGGGGATCTTGGGATCGAAGGCAGCAGCAGTTCTGGCATGAGCACCAAAGGAGCACAAGGACGAGCTCGCCTTCAACAAGAGTTGGCTCTTCATCGGGGCACCTTCTTCAATGCGGTCTATGCCTCAATGGCCCGCAGGATGCAGCCTTCACAGCCAGCGGATATGAGCCCAATGGATTTGGGACGCAGGGGAGTGGTGGCTTCCCACTATGTGGAGAGGTTTGGCGGCTATGGCAGAAGCAGAGATTTGGGTCACATCATGTGGCAGGTAGCTCTTATCCTGGACCACCTCCAGAACGACAACATTGGAGCAGCAAAAGACAGCACAGCTCTGCTCGCCGTGTGTCTGGAACAGGCAGCTCTCGACTCAGGGCGGATGGATATTGGCCTTCTACTTGCCCTCCAAGAGGACCCTCCAGCCGGGGTGTTCACCAACCGGAACCTGGCAGGATATGCTCGTGGCAAAGCTTTTGCTCCCCTGGCAGACCAGAAGTGGGTGACCAATGCCCTGAGCTACATCAAGGAGCTGGATTTGATAGTCTCCAAGCGCACCGACGCGACTGCTCAGAGGACGCAGAAAGAGGATCCGAGCTCGTCTACTAGCCCCAAGAGGGCACCAAAGAAGCACCCAAAGGGAAGCTGGAAGAAGAAGGGGGACCAACAGGAGGAGGGGGAACAATGACATCCCCCCCTCTGATGACCTCTTCGCCTGCTGAAGGACTATGTGTGCCTGCAGCTGAGCTCTTTGACACTACCTCAACCGTTTCGCGGGTTCTTGCAGCCTTTCCGAGATGGATACTGAAGACCCGCACTCCTTTTTCAAAGTTCCTTGCACAGACTTTTTGCCTTCATCCTGGGGAACCTTCTCCAGACTCCGTGGTGTTCCCGCTGCCCTTGGCCGACTTCGGAATCTTCAAGAGCAGTGGCCCTCAGCTTTCCAAGAGGAGGTGGCTGCGCCTTTTGAGGAAGAGATTGCTCCATGTTGTGATTGTTGCTCTCAACTTCGTCTATGGCGGGGCAGCCTCTGTGGATGTTGATTTGCTGAGGAGGCGTCCGAATGCTGTGCAACGAGCCGCTCATTTGAGGCTCTGGGCGCTTTTGACCACGTGTGATACCCCTGGGCATTGCTTCTCTCTTGTCCCAGGGAGGTCAGGACCAGAATTCATTGCTCGTTTGAAAGAATTGGAGGATTTCGCTATGCAGTCAAACTTGCTGCACATTGACTCTTATGGAGGTGGCCCCAGGGACTTCGAGAACTACCAGATCGGTGAGGTACAGTCAGATCCATCCTCACTGCCGGTGCAGCCCTACACTTCCTTGAAGGCCTCTCGGCTTCGTCTGGTTGGGACCGGGTCCTGGGATCTTGCTTCGCACCTACATGATGAGCTCTGGCTGCCATTTGTTGAGCCAAAAATATTGCACCATGGGGAGAGGCCCGACTTCTCGCAGGGCCCTGACTTTACTCGAGAGGAGAAAGAGGAGAACCTCCGACTGGCCATGTTGTGGTCGACGAAGGGACTTCTGACACTGGTCTCTGAGCCTCCTCATCTGGGTTCTTTCAGCCGGGTTTTCAATGCCTACAAGAATAAGGAGGCTGATCGCCAGATCGGAGATCGCCGCCTGGCGAACTCTGTTGAGCGGTCTATCAGAGGCCCATCGCAATTCCTACCTGGAGGCTACTTGATGTGCAACATCCATGTCCCCCCTGGCTTCAAGGCGATGGGCTTCATTACAGACAGAAAGGATTTCTATCATCAGGCATCCGTTACCTTGGCTCGAGCTCAGAGTAATGTGCTTCCTTTCTCCTATGACCTGAAGACCTTCAAGGGCACCCTGGCCTACGACGATTTCCTGCAAAGGAGACACGGGAGGAGGCAGCGTGAGTTTGTTGGTGATGGCTTTGGAAAGCGCAACCACCCTTCTATTTTGGTGGATGAGCCAAAAGTCTTCCCTGCTTTCCGATCCCTTTTTCAAGGTGATCATCTTGGAGTTGAGTTCGCATTGTCAGCACACGCGTCCCTTTTAGAGGATGCTGGTTTGTTGAAGCCTGAGAGGAGAGTGCTTGGGAAGAGGCCATTCCCCATCAGCAGGGTCTATGAAGGACTGGTCATCGATGACTACTTCGCTGTCTCGGTTGACAAGCTCTCCGCTCGACAAGAGGTCTCTCCAGGAGAGGTAGCCATTGACGCTGCCCTTGCTGCCTATGAGAAGGAGGACGTGTTGGGATCGCCTGAGAAGGATGTCAGAGGTTCCTCTCACTTCAAGGTCATTGGGGCAGAGGTGAACTCCTCGCAGCAAGCCAGATCCAGGAGTTTGACAACAGTCGCCGCTCCAGCAGAGAAGCGCCTGGCACTTGCAGTTTTGTCGATGAGGGTCGCATGCTTGCCCGTTATATCATCATCTTTAGCCTCAAGGCTGGCAGGAAATTGGACCTCAGTGCTGATGTACCGCCGATGCCTCACCTGCCTCATTTCCAAGCTCTACGCCTTCGGCACCTCCAAGCAGAAGGGCGAGATTGCTGGTGTCTTCCATTTTTCGAGATCAGCTGCGGAAGAGTTGGTACTGGCCTCAGTCTAATCTTGGATTGCAGCTAGCGACGTTTCGGTCAACTACCTGGCTGAGATCTTTGCGACTGATGCCTCACTCCACCGAGGGGCAGTGACCGCTCGGAGAATCCCCCAGAAAGTTGCAGAGGTGATGTGGCTAGGAGGCGATAAAAAGGGAGGCTACACGGCGTTAGACCGAATGCCTAGAGAGGTCTTGCGCCTTGTTGAGAGCGCGGAACATGAGCCGGAGGAGGACCCGAGCTTTTCCCCACAAGGTACTCCTGACTTCCACTTTGACTTCATTGAGATTTGTGGAGGTTCAGCAAGAGTCTCTCGGGAGCTGGCAAGACTTGGTAGAGCTGTGGCCCCGCCTATTGAGCTGTCAAATTCAAGACATTTTGACGTTGGCAGCATTGAACTTTTGGCATGGGTACAATACATGGCTGAGAAGAGGAGGATCCGTGCAGTTATGGTTGAGCCTGTTTGCACTACTTTTTCACCTGCTGCCCATCCTGCTGTCCGGTCCTATAAGATGCCATTGGGCTACGATCGTCTCTGCCCTAAGACCTTCAGAGGGAATCTCATTGCTTTCAGGTGCTTGGCTATCGCTTGGACTTTTGCTCGGCACCTACTACCAGCTCTGGTTGAGCAGCCCCGTCTTTCGAAGATGGCATGGTTGAGTAGTTGGATTTTTCTCAAGGAGCACTTTGGCTTCCAGGAGGCGGTGGTTGCTTCCTGTCAGTTTGGCTCTCCTCACCGCAAAGAGTTCAGACTGTTGGGTTTTGGGCTGGATATGAAAGCCATGGAGACAAAGTGCCCCGGAGGACATCAACACCTGATCATTGCTGGGAAGTATACAAAGCCCTAGCGCATTTTGCACGGTTCTTCAACCAGGCCCTTCAGAGATTGGATGAGGAAGAGGTCAAGGATGTTTGGACGTGCGGTCATGAATCTCTGGTGGCAAATGATTTACTGTCCACCGGAACTTGGCAGGTCATCGCATCGTGGCTTTGGAAACGGCCTGCGCACATCAACATCCTGGAGAGCTGTGCTTTTGTGACGCTTTTGAAGCATTTGGCCACCAGAGGAGGAGGGGTCAGATTTTCGGCTCTTCTTGATTCGAGAGTTGCAAAAGGCTCTATCTCAAAGGGGAGGTCTTCAGCCTATGCCCTTTCTCCTGCACTACGGAGAGCCGCCGCGATCCAGGTCGCCTTTGGCCTCTATCCTTCATTGGGTTTTGCGCCAACTAGGTTGAACGTTGCGGATGATCCTACCAGAGATCAACGCCTCCGTGAGCCTGCAGCTCATTCGATTTTGCCGTTTCTTTCTCCTCATGCAGTTCGAGAACTACGTGCAGTTGGTTTCTCACGCACTTGCGCAAGCTGGCTGCGACTTGCCATCCTCCTGATGCACCTGGGGGTCAACGAGGCTTGCAACTTTGCTTCTCCGGTATCAGCTCTGGAGCCTCTGTGGACTTTTGGACTTCATGGACTTCAATGGATTTTTGGACTTCTGTCGGCCTTTCTTGCCTCCTGCCTGGCGGTTTGGATTTGCATGGGCTTACGCCGCTGTCATTGTCGCATCGTAGCGTGGTTTTGGATTTGGCACTCCCTCTGCTTGCCGTCCTCTCCTTTCTACTACTTTGGACTTGACAGCTGCCCCTCTGCTTCCCACTCCTCCTCTCCTTTGGTTGGCACTCCTTGGGCATCGACGCAGAGGTCCATATTTTGTTTTAGTTCATGTTTTCACTTGAGCCATGGAGTTGCTGCCGCGCCCCTGACCCCAGCTGGAGCAGAAGAAAGTGAGAAGGCACAGCGCCGAGCAGGAGTTGCTTTGATTGCTGACAGGGTGCTCCGACCTCAGACCAGGACTCGGCGTGAGCAATTGTTGGATATGTTTGAAAGCTGGCTCTTGGTCAACCAGCGCTTGACATTGGAACAGCTGCTCAACCGGCATGAATGTGATGCCGATTTTGTGTCAGAAACACTTGTAGCCTACGGCAAGGAGCTCTACTACGCTGGAAAGCCTTATGGCCGCTACAGCGAAACTATAAACGCTGTAGCGGCCAAAAGGCCAACACTGAAGAGGTTATTGGTAGGGGCCTGGGATCTAGCCTTCGCATGGGTCACAGATGAGCCGCATGCCCACCACCCTGCAATGCCCCTTTCTGTGGTTTTAGCTTTTTCAGGGCTTGCCCTTCTTTGGGGTTGGCCTGTGGAGGCCTCGCTGCTGCTGATGACTTGGACGGGTATCCTTAGGATTGGGGAGGCCCTAGCTGCTCTTCGGAAAGACCTTGTTTTACCTCAAGATGCAGCTCCAGGTACATGGTTTGCACTGCTGCAGATCAGACAGCCTAAGACCCGAGGCTCTGCAGCCAGACACCAGTCGGCTCGGATTGATCCTGCCGACGTTGTAGCATTGTTGACGGCCACCTTCGGAAAGCTTCCCAGGGAAAGCAGATTGTGGCCCTTTTCAGGCCAGACTTTGCGTAGAAGGTTTCAAATGCTCCAAAGGGCCCTAGGCCTGCCGCTGGTGAAGATAGGGGGCCAGGCACCTTTTGACCTGGCCTCCCTGCGCCCCGGAGGCGCAACGTTCCTGTTGCAGCGTTTTGAGGACGCCGAGTTGGTGAGGCGTCGAGGTAGGTGGCTGTCTGGAAGAGTTATGGAGATATACCTGCAGGAGGTTAGTGTAGCCACCTACGTCGACCGCATGCCACCAAAGGCTTTTTCTAGGATCTCTGGCCTTTCTGCTTCTTTTAAAGATATTTTGCAGAAGGCTATTTTCCTCTCGGAGTCATCGATTCCAGCAACCTGCTGGCCCCGCCTCTTTTGAACGCTTGAGAGTGGGAAGGGATGGGATAGGTGGTGAAAGTACAGCCGCCAGTGCGCCAGTCCACCTGGCTAGAGAACAAGCCAACTTGAAGGTGAAAAGA
>CAXAMN010010735.1:26195-63464 GCA_963970005.1 Durusdinium trenchii | reverse complement strand
TGGCTAGAGAACAAGCCAACTTGAAGGTGAAAAGAGAGCGAGTTCCTATATAGTAAATATGATGTTTGACTTATGATTGAAATATTATCAGCGGTACGAGCCGCCAATTTATGAATCAATGTATATATATATATATCTAGATTATCATCAACTCAAATGTACAATATATGTTTGTATCCAGCTGTTATTGTATTTTCACTCTCAGGGGGGCAGACCGAGTGCCAATCTTCTTTCCCGATGGATCAATGTGTAATACATAAGCTTGAATATATAAAAAGAAATAAAAAAAATACATCAGGCGCCTTGACACGTTTTCCACTTCTGAGCTTCTTGTATCCGCGCTCTTGAAGGTACAGTTGTTTGTTTGACCTAATCGAATGCAAGTTGAACAAAACTCAGTAATTGATATCACATAAAAGACACATATTAGAGAAAGGAAATCTAGGTTGATAACAAACCTGGTTGATGTTCCTGTGTAGGATTCCTGACAAAAAAACTCAGAACAATGAAAATCCACAATGTACAACAATTAGAAGTCCTGGTAGTGGAAGACGAGGAGGACTGTCCAATCGTAGGCTCTCCAGCAGCAGGTTCAGCGATCCTGAACACGGCATTGAACGAAAGACACAGTAACTAATAGTAAAAACTTCAAAAAACCAACCACCATAGCTCATTCAAAAGGATCCTGGCAGATGGAGGCTGATCAGAGCTTTGTTGCTGGTCATTTGGAATCATCCTGAGCAATATGAATAACGACAAATACATATAAAATGAAAGATAAGCCCTCGACCTGTTGGCTTCCTTTGACAGAGTCCGCTGAAACCTGAAAATACAAAAAAACAGAATGAACAAACATAAAGAAAACCAAAAAGCTGCGGCAAGGCCGCAGCAACAACGAAAACAAAAAATACTTATGCCACCAAAAAAAATGAGCCTTCTCCAAGGTGTCTGTGAAAAGTCTGGCCTGCCATTAACCCAAGCAAAACCAACAATATCAGATACAAACAAAAACACTAAGTTCCAAACGAATTGGTTTCTGAGATGATCTCTTTCCTCAATGACTAGAAAAATCCATATATGCTTTGATCAACTGTGAAATACGTTTTGGTCAATAGGTTCTCAGATCCTGACTCAAAAAGATATGCGCCATAAGAAATTGGCGCTTGTGATGGCTCAAATAACCTGAAATAAAGCAATAAAGGAACATAAACAATGATTGGTTGAAGACAAGATTTTAAGTCTGAGGTCATGACTCGTTGTGCAGCATAACCAAGGTCTCTCTCGATCTTCGAAATCCCAGCCTGAAAATACAAAACGATCATACATATGCAAACCAAAAAAAGCGGCTCAGGCCGCCATTGTTTGAATGTTTCGTTTCTAAGGTCCCTGACTGTTTCATTTCGAGAGACTCATCATCAGCAGGCGAGGTAGGTTCCTCCATTATAGTTTTCGTACTCAGGCTTCTGGTTCGTGTTCTGGGGCTTCTCGTTTCTGATCTTGTCCTTGGCGTCTCCATTGTTCTTGGTCGGCTTGTAGAAAATCTCTGCAATGCTTTGTCCTTCGTATCTGTACACTGTACCTCTCGAGGTTGATCTCTTCAGCGCCTTCTTTGCTGAACTCTGACTTGACCTCTGTTTTGCTGATCTGTGTCTCGAACTGCTCTTTCTCTTTGACCTTGTTTTTGACCTTCTCTTAGATCTGTGCCTCCGGCTGCTCTTTCTCCTCGATCTCTTTCTAGATCTTCTGTTTGATCTGTGTCTTGAACTGCTCTGTCTTTTCTCGCCTTTCTTGCTCCTTTTCTTCAGTTTCTTACCTTTCTTCTTGTTCAGGTGCAAATGTAAGGTCAATTTCAGGGGAATCTCAACGTCACAATCGCACACTTGTACGTGCGATTCCGAGCTTGAAGTCGAAGAACTCGATGATGTCATGGCTCAAAATTATCTTTTGAGATATGCAATAATATATATATATAGAGTAGCGTAGATATTTTCGTTATTCATGGTGATAGTGCATGTTTTTGTTTTTAAAATCTACACTTGCAACATTATTGTACTGAACATGACTCCTTAAATCATTTCATGTGATACTTGAACCACAAACAGCTGCATAAATACAAATTCCGCGGCAAAGCCGCAGAACAAGCATCATAAAATTACATGAACAAATGACATGCATTGATTGATTCTCTATTCTTTTTAGTTTACATCAAAGTTTTTTTGGCATAGGCTTGGGATCGAAATGAGTTGCGCTAGTTTTGTTGCGCTTGCTTGATGGAAAAAGCCGGGCTCATCCCAATGAGCATCTACAATAAAACATAATATAATTTAATTTACATATTATTATACATAATAACTTTACATTTACTTATTTGGAAAAAGCATATGCATACTACATAGTTAATAATTTTTCATCTTCTCAACAAGGGGTGCAAAAAGCCCTTTGCTACATAGCCAAAATCTAGCATCTATCATGTGCCCTTTCACACACCAACACTAAATCCACGTAGTTTCCAGCAACTTGGACAACATTTAGGAGTGTACCTGCATCTCGAGCATCCATCCGAAAACTTCTTCAAAAGATGAGGCGGAGGGCGTGGCAGAGATGTATTCTTTCCCTTTGAGCTCTTGACCTCGTGCGAAGCAGGTTTCTTCATGGCTGCTTTCTTCACACTGTTTGCGGCTGGCACTTTCTTGCAAGAGGAAACTGTAGGCGGTTTGCTCGAACATAGCTTTTTCATTTTGAAATTCTTGTCTTCATGCTTGGGAGAAGAGGACATCTTGGATGGAGTGGGCATAGATTTGCTCACCGGCTTGAATTCCTCATTCTCAGGCTTCACCATAGCTGCTGGACGCAATCTGATACCAAATTTGGCATCCAATTCTTGCACACTCTCTTGCGCTCCAGAACTTTCCAAAGCGTCCAGGTAGCGTTCTTGCTTCTCACAAACTTTATCTGCCAAGTTTGTATCCATGTTCTTGTCAATCACTATCTCATGCTCATTCTTGTCCTTCCGAGTGACATCGCAATCTGAATGAGTCTTCTGCAAAGCGCGAGAAGGAGCTCCAGGACACTCAAGATCACCTGAAACTGACTTTTTGGGAGTCACAAACACTGGTGCCCTTTGATTCTTTTCGCACAGCCTGTCAAGCAATTCTGATGCTTGATACAGTCGACCACGTGGACTCTTCTCTGTGAGTCGTCGGCGACTTCTTCGAGCAGGCTGCGGTGATTGCTGCATTGATTGTAGCGATCCCTCCAACATCCTGACAGCACGATCTTGCTCTGTACCTGGTCGATCTCGATTTCCACTGCTCACTAGCGCATTTGTGTTCCTCATAGGAATTGAAGCTCTCAATGATGCCAGAGATAAATGCCATCTATCATCGAATGATACAAGATCACGATGGTCAAAATCTGACCACAATCCTGGCGCCATCTGTTCAAATTCACAAGGGTCACAAGGAAGCACACTGACCCACTCCGAAGGCATCACTCCATTCACAGCACTGATTTTCCTGAAGTGAGTCTTCAGATTCTTGAATAGCTCGTGTCGATCAGAGGCATATTTGCTGACATCATGAGCATCAGATTCACCGGCAACCACACCTGAAAGGTGCAGCTTGATTGTCAGCATTGCCTGAATCGTAGGTTCACTTGGCTTTCGAAGACCCAATCCGTGTGCCCAAATGCACAATGTGTCATTCTTTTGGGAGCTGTTCAAGGAACTGGTGGGTCCGATATCCTGCACCAAGTGTCCAGTGATGTAGTGCGCCAGAAAGGTGTAGTCTTGGAGGGTAGCCATCGAAGGACTTTACACTGAGTAATTCAACACTTGAACCAATACGTGTGCTGCTCTCGTATGTATGTGAAAAGCGGCAGAGCCGCCATACACACATGTGCTTTGTTTTTTTACCAATATGGATATAAGACGATATAAGATTATATATTTATCATTTGTCCAATCTAAGGTATTTCATTTGCATTAATTGTTGTATACGCACGTAAAGAAAATATAACATAACATAAAAACACATGCCTTCTAATAATTAAACATAATAATCATACCTTACATTTGCCTTAGTTTCAATCAATATGACAGAGTTGGATCATAGTCATAGTTGGTTATTTTTTAGTAAGAGATATATGTATTTCAAACTTAAACTTAGTTTGAACTTTGTTTATAAGGCCTTACTTTAGACTTAGCTGGCATTAGCTTAGCTTGGACTTAGCTTATGACTTAGCTTGAACTTAGACTATGGGGACTAAACTTATGACTTAGCTTGGACTTAGCTTGAGACCTAGCTTGGACTTAGCTTATGACTTAGCTTGGACTTAGCTTATGACTTAGCTTGGACTTAGCTGGGACTTATAGCTTATGACTTAGCTTGGACTTAGCTTATAACTTAGCTTGGACTTAGCTTGGGCTTAGCTTGGACTTATAAGTAGACTTATAAGTCAAAGCTAAGTCAAAGCAAAGTCCTAGCTAACTACTATAGAACTTAACTTTGGACTTAGCTAACTCAAAGCTAACCTAGCTAACTTTCATAAGGATTTATAAGTCAAAGTTAAGTCCTACCTAACATCTATAGTAGTTAGAAAGGTTAGAAGTAGGGTTAGCAAGGTTATAACCTAGGTTACTCAAATTATAACCTAGGTTATAAGTCGATTCTAGCGCACGTGCGGGCAAGTACCTCTTACCTCGTTCATTTGGCTCAAGAAAAAGGTGTGCACTGTTGGCTGTTAGCCTATAAACATTTTTTTTAGCAACAAGGCTCACAACGACAAAGAACCAAGGGTAATCCATTTTAAAAAGATGGAAAGCACCTAAGGCACAAAGAGCACAGAAGAGACGGAAACAAAGCAAATCAGCTCAAGATGAGAACTTTTTGACACCAAGGCCCACAAGAAGACACAACGAGCACAGAATGGACACAACCAAGGCAAACCCTTTTGAAAAGAATGGAAAGCACCTGGGAAAATTGACACGGCAACCCCAAAAGTATGAAACTACGCTTTTGGGCAGACAATGCACTGGATCAAGGCTAATCTACTTGAGAAGAGGCGAAAACAAGGCAAGCCAACTTAAGAGACATGGAAAGCCCATAGGAAAACCAACCAGGAAAACCAAAAATACGATGCCAACAACACGAACATCACATTGGGGCCTAGAGCAGCCAGTTTTTGTCGCAACCAGGCTCACAAAGACAAAGAACCAACAGTCTAAAATCACATTGAGGCTTAAAGCCAGTTTTTTTTGCAACAAGGCTCGCAAAGACAAAGAACCAAGAGTAACCCAAAAAGGATGGAAAGCACCAGAAGAGAGGGAAACAAAGCAAACCATTAGTGAACTTGGCCATTTAGAAGAACCGCGCCCGCTCGCTTCTCGCTTTCCGTTGCTTGCCGGACTGGTTTGCAGGGGGGGAATCAGGCCTGCGACGCTTGGATCATTGGATCACCGGAGCACGCCCTCAATAGGAAGCCCTACCCGCCACGTGTTGCTGAATAAATTGTTCCGCTGTCAATGGCACGGCGCATGGGGCATCGTCCGACAACGCTACGCATAGGGTATCACCGGACACGCTGCCGCTGCATATGGGACATCGCCGAGACGCTGTCATTTAATCATATTTAATCATTTGCTTTTCACAAACATTGTTCGAACTCTATATTGGAGGTTGCCATCCTGCGTTATCCATAAGCCCAAGAGTTCCACCACAGCACATTCAAAACTTGAATGACGCATTCATAGACGCTACTACTAGTTTTGTTTTGTCCTGGGTCCACTTGCCGTGTTCCAGAATTACGTCGTCGCGTCGCTTGGCTTTGCCTTTCATGTCATCTACTAGGGAGGCCCACTTGAGCCAGCATTCAATCACAAACCACTCAAACAAGACCACCTCCAGATCCTTCATGTTGCAATATTTTATTGTGGTAAATGAGGTCCCATTGGTCAGCATTTGAAAACCGAGAAGTGTACCAATGGACGCCGCCTCAAGAGAAGGCTCAGCGGTGGACCCTGGGTCGCGTCGGAAAAGTCCGATGCTGTGGTCCTTAGTGGTAGCGGAGCAATAAGCTCCAGGTCGATCCTTTGTGGTAGGTGGTTGGTTAGTTTTGGCCATGGCGGCTGATGGGCGCGCGCAGCCGGTCCCTCGCAGCGATGGAAGCGAGGACGCTGATGGTGGACCTATGAGTGCAGGTCGAAGGGAACCTCGTGGACGAGGTGCAGATGAGTCCCCGGCAGGAGCCGGGATGTCCGATGATTTCGACAGTGATGAGTTCAGAGGGTTTTTGAGGATGAGAAGAATGAGGGGTCGAAGCCACGGAGGTCGTCGAGGAGATGATCATGGAGGGCTTCGAGGAGAAGAAGATGGTGAGTGGAAGGGCGGTGGAAACCATTCCAAGCCGCCCGAATGGGATGGAGAAGCCATTCCTTTTCAGGATTGGCTGATCAAGGCACGGTTGTGGCTCGCCACTACGAAGGTCCGAAAGAAGACCCAGGGTCCTATGATTCTTCAAGGACTTTCGGGAGTGGCATTTCAGACTTTCAAGCACTGGGCAAAAGATGTCGAGTGGCTTCAGAATGAGGATGGTGGAGTGGTTTTGCTGGAGGCCATGAACTTGCCGGAGAACTTTGGCGAAGATCGAGATGAAGACCTACTCAGCGCCTTGGCAAAAATTACTTACCACCTCCGTCGAGAACGGCACGAAGACCATCGAACATTTTTCAATCGATGGGAGGAAGCACTTCGACGAGTCTCCGAACATGGAGTGGTGCTCCCCGACCAGTACAAGGGGTTCCTCTTGGTGAATGCCATGGCTTTGAGCGAACAGGACATCAAGGGACTCCTGAATTTCACAAGAGGAAGTATCGCCACCAAGGATGTGAAGGAATGGACAAGAAAACATGAGACGAAGCTCATGGTCAAAGAGGTTGGCACCGACACCCAAAGGAAGGGAAAAACTACCTCCGGGACATCATCTTCTTCGGCAGTGCACCGCATGACTGCAGAGGAGACGGGTGACTTCCACGACGAGGACGAGATTTTGGAGGCGGTGCTGGAAGAACTGGATGGCGATGAAGATACCGTCCAACCAGATGGAGATCAAGAAGGTGAAGAGGAGCCTTTGGAAGAACATGAAATTAGGGAAGTGCTGAACACCATGTTTCAGAAACGCACTTTCACCCAAAGCCTCAAGCTCAAGAAGGCCAAGGAGTTGGCCAGGGGCTATGGAGGATGGAAAGGATCAGGAAAAGACAAAGGCAAGCAAGGAAAGAGCAAGCTCATCGACCAGATGAAACAAAACAGCCGGTGCGCCATTTGCAAGAAGATTGGTCATTGGCACCGAGAATGCCCAGATGGAAAAGGAAGAGGAAAGACTGGTCCTAAGGAAGCCTACTACCTGCAGAATCTGGCGACAGAGGAAACTGAAGAGGCCTTCTTTTGTGGACACTTGGAGGTGGATCCGGAACCACTCCCAGATGAACAGTTGGCAAAATTGAATGATGAAATGCTCTTCAGGTTGGCCGACCCGGAGGACCGAGAGATGAAGGAGATCTATGGTGACCAGTACCGGCACTTTGATGAAACGTATGAGCCAGGTGACGAATGGTTTTGGCAAGATGCGACCGAGGTTGAGACGGACGTGAAGGAAAAGACTTCGCCGATTCCTCCCTCGGTGGCCATGTCTTCAACATCGCCGAGCCGAACTGAGCCAGTGAACGGGGAACACGATCCGGAGGATCGTCTTTTTGATGTGGTGTCCAGCTCCCACACTGTAGCTGGAGGCAAGCAGCATGTTCGATCCCGATACAAGGTCCAATGCATGGAGATTGGTGGGGGTATCGGTTCGCATGTTCATGAAATGTTTTATTCTAGGGATGATTTTGGCTTGCGGGGGAAAGCATCCGAGAATCATGAGAACCTAGAAGGCACGAGAGGGGTCCGACAAAAGACGAAACAATCACGATCAGGACGACAAGTTCAAGAGGATTGCTGCGCAACGATAGATACTGGGTGCCAGAGAATGGCAGTGGGGGCAGAAACCTTGTATCGTTTGGCAAAACAACTTCCACAGGATATGATGATTGGTACTCTACCTCAAGAACATCGGTTCAGGTCGGTGAATGGTACATCGACTACCACCCACTCGGCGTCTATTCCTACTAGCTTGGGCAACAAAGGCAGCATCCTACGTCCTGCAATCTTCAATGAAGGAGAATCTCGACAAGCTCCGTTCTTGATCTCGCTACCCTTCCTACTCCATTGTCGGGCGGTGTTGTACCTGGACCCTCAAAAAGGACTCAGATTGTATTTGAGAAGGTTTGATTTTGGAGTTGATTGTCACCTTGGACCTACAGGAGCCCTAAGAGTACCACTCAATCAACTCACCATGGAGCAAATGGAAAGACTTCAAAAGGCTCATGAACAACTCCAACACCAATCCACCGAGTTTGAGGTCATGAAGATGACGATGAAGGAAAGTTTTGGCTCGGACAACAAGGATAAAGACTCGCGCCCAAGATCAGAAGACCCATCAGTTGAGAGCGGCCATGAAGCGCAGCCGAATCGAGGAGAGCCAGTACATGAATGTGTGGGTGAGAATGGTGATGAAGCTCCTCTTCGTGATGATTCGACTGACCGAGCTCTCAATCCGATTGGTGATGGGAGAGGGGCAGATGACCGATGTCGAGCAGGAGGAGGACTGGGAAGCAGTGGAGACGGAACCAGCCTTACCGTTCAATGTATGGCCCAACCCGGGAGCGCAGAGAGACCAGGTCGACTCGAACTCAGACCACCAACAAGCAGTCGCCGAGCTACACTCCTTCATCGGGATCAGAGACTCAGTACCCGAAGCCGAAGGCATTCCCACAGGTCAAGTCCAAGGAAACGGCCGACTTGGAACATCTTCAGATCAAGTCCAAGGAGACGGTCGACCTGGAACAACTCAAGATCGACTTCGAGAAAAGGAGGGAGGAGTGCAAGCGCAAGAGAACCACTCGCAAAGGAACGAATGCCTTTGTGGAGATCGAGCGGTGCCTGACTTGTGGAAAAACCCTGAAGTCCGAGAGGAAGGACAACATGGAGAAGGAGAAGGTCAAGAAAGAACCTATTTCCGTCGAGAAGACGGACTCGGAGGTCGAGGAGGAGAAGCAAGACTACCAGGAGTTCATGGAATTCCAGAAATGGAAGGCGAGCAAAGACAAGCCGAAGAAGCACTCCTCGAACAAAGCGTGAAGGTCATGGGAGAATGGAGAGCACTGACCGAAAAGAATCAGAAGGCCATGATTGCTTCCCTTGAGACAGCAGAGAACTATGTGGTGGAGATTATGAACCTTCTCACAAACGAAGACCCAATTTGTGCAATCGAAAAAGAATTTGAACAGCTTCGGTCCAGCATGCGAACACAAAAGAAGTATGCTAAGATGATAAAGGGTTCTCCGAAGGCCGTCGTCGAGATTTTCAACCCACATCGATTTGCACCCCATTGCAACCGGTCAGGACTTTTGGCAGCCGCCGCCTTCGACCTAGAACTGGGGCATGAGCGACTACAACCAACAGTTCGAGAACGAGTCAAGAACTACATCAAGGAGGTACGACCAGGACTGGTGATCTTGTCTCCACCTTGCACCTTGTTCAGCATCATGCAGAATATGAACCTGCTGAAGCGGGACTTCTTCAAGAGACTTCGAGAAGCCAAGATTTTGCCGAGGTTCGCGGTGGAGATTATTGAGGAGGTGATCAAATACAATGGAGTATATCTCCTGGAACAACCTCTGACGTCCAAGGCCTGGATGGAAATGATCTTGCAACAGATCATTAAGCGAGAAGATTGCATCTTGGCCCAATGTGATCAATGCCAGTACGGTCTTCAAGATTACAATGGAGGCAAGATGAAGAAAAGCACTGGATGGATCACTAACAGTCCCCGGATAGCCAATCGGCTAAACCGGAAATGTGACGGAGCTCATGAGCACACACAGGTGTTGGGATCAAGTGGAGGATGCAATCGATCTACACAGGCACAGATCTACCCAAAGCCACTGATTCAAGCTATACTGGATGGCTATCGTGAAGAACTACAACACCAAGGACATTCCAAAGTGATCGAACAGGTCCAATGGATGACTATGATGGACTGCCAACAACTTGAAGACCGAATACAACAATATGAAAATCTTTGGAATTGGTTCATGGAAGAAGAACAGGAGAAGACCCATCTGGTGCAAGCCTTGGAAGAAAGACAGGAGGATGAAGATGAAAACGAAGAAGAAGAAGGAAAGAAATGGCTACCTCGAGAACGCCCCTTTTCTCTGGAACAACTGGTACGTCGAGCGCACGAAGGCCTTGGACACCCGGGCAATGATCGGTTGGCCCGAATACTCCAAGGAGGAGGAGCCTCAAAGAGAGCCATTGAATATGCCAAGAAGTTGACATGTTCAGTATGTCAGCAGCACCAGTTAGTTCGACCACCTCGAGCAGCCGCTCCACCAAAGGAATTACCTCCGAATCACACCGTTGGGATTGATACCACCTGGTTACCAACACCTGGCAAGAAGAGACGAATGGCACTCAACATTGTCTGTTGGGCTACACGATTTCAGATGGTGATACCACTTCGGAGTCACACAGCACCAGATGCAAGAAGAGCTTATTTGGAATGGGTGAGGTTCATGGGAGTACCCCAACGGCTGTTCACGGACCTTGGAAAAGAGTTTTGCTCAGCGTTCCAAGATGGTGCAGAGCTTGATGAGACACTGGTGGAACCAAGCGCTTTGGAAATGCCAACACAACGAGCCATCACAGAACGAGCACGGAAGAGTTTCAAAGAGATCTTGGACAAGGCGATGGACAACTATGCCACACAGTCTGAATCTGAGTGGAGAGATTTGGTGGACATCGTAAACATGACCGTGAACCGCTTGACCAACAGGTCCGGATACTCACCCTGCCAGAGGCTGTTGGGATACACCCCAAAGATGCCAGGGGGGCTGTTGGGATACACCCCAAAGATGCCAGGGGGGCTCCAGTTTCTCACCGAAGAAGAGAAGAAGGAGAGACAATGGGCTAATAGAGGAGACCTACAGATGCAAAGGGCACAAACGATGAGATTGGCTGCTGCCAAAGCATTTCATGAAATCGAATGCCAACAAGCCATGAAGAATGCCATGCACCACGGAAGAAGAAGCATAAAAGACTTCGAAGTGGGGCAGACGGTCTACTTTTGGAGAAGGGCACCAGGAGACAAAGCAAGCAAAGAAAGTACAAGATATTGGAGAGGACCAGCAAAGGTCGTGCTGACTTCCCCACCTGGTGCAGTTTGGATCAACTTTAGAAGACACATTGCGAAAGCGGCACCTGAACAGTTAAGGCATGCCAGCATGGAGGAGCATCAATCATTGTCTTCATGGATGGAGGGATTGTCCCACCTACGGCATGTACTCGAAGAAGAACCCAAAGCCGGCTATATCGACCTAACGAAAGAATACAAGGAGGAGGACTTCGAAGATGATGGAGAAGATGTGACCTTAGAACCAAGAGCCTCAGGAAAAGAAAAGCCAAAATACAAGATCGAAGGAAAAACTGAACGGAAAGATGTAGTGATGAAAGATGAAGAAGATGAATGGATGTGGAACGAAGCCAAGCAAACGCTTACTCGTTTCCATCTCCAATACCGACACCATCTCTTCAAGCCCACCGATGTGCCTGACTGCCCTGTGGACTACAACAAGTTAGGATCGCAGAGGAGAACAACTATGTACTTTGAAGATGGATCTACAAAAGAAACCGTAGACGATTGGCACGACGAAGCTCAACCTGTCCAACCACGGTGGAAAGGCCGGACTGAGTTTCAATTCACGATGGAACAGTTCGAATGGGAGAAGGACGGACCAGAAATGAAGGAGGCTACAAGAATGACGAGCCCTACTACATCCATGCCAGAAGAAGCAATAGATGAAAGGAAACTCGGTCAGAAGCGAGAGGCAGAAGAAGATGAAGACAACAGAGAAGGTCTTGAGAAAAGAGCAAGGACCGAGAGAGTCGAGGACCAAGAGGAGGAGGCAGAGTTGGCTCGAGGACAATCTCGGCCGTTTGAAGTTGATGGAGAAGATCAGGCACAGGTCTCCAAACGACAACGACTTGACTGGTTTGAAGTGATGATTAACACAATGATGCCAGTCATGAAAAAGCAAAAAGGGCAAAACGAGATCAAGCTCAAACAATTGCTGGATGAAGCCAAAACAAAATACTACAAGGCGATCAAGAAGGAGATCGACAACAACATCAAGACAGGAGCATATGAGATTCTCTCCCCAGAGGAATCAGAAGAAGTACGACGAGCAGGACACAACATCCTTCAGTCCCGCTACGTCTTGGTGGAGAAACGAATTGAAGAAGACGAAGTACCAGCAATTCAAGAAGAAGGAATCCTACTGAGGACTGATGAACACGGAGGATTCAAGGCTAAAGCTCGACATGTGATGAAGGGCTTTAGTGAACCGGATTCTGAGTGGTTGGAAGCAGCTACACCGCAAACAGTCCTGCTTATCCTGCAAACCATATGTTCATCGAAGTGGACACCTGGGTATCTGGACTTCACTCAAGCCTTCCACAGCGGAGACCCCATATCGAGGCTGCTCTTTGCTGAGGTACCACCAGAAGGAATCCCAGGAGTACAAGAACGACAACTCCTGAAGCTGAAGAAACACTGCTATGGCCTCTTGGACGGTCCTTATCAATGGTACGTCCATCTACAATTTATGAAATGCCTTTCAGCCACAGGCTGAAAGGCAAATAATGCATATCAACATGTTGAAAATGCATATCCAAAATGCATATTTTCTGCATATTGGCATCCCTAGGCAAATGCATATTACCTTGACACTTGCTTTTTGCAAATATATGCATTTTTGCTCCCAAAAAATATGCAGAAAATATGCATTTTCTCTAGGAAAAATGCATATTTTCTGTATATTTTCTGCATATTGGCCTCACCAGGAAAATACATATTTCCTTGACACCTGTTTTTACAAATATATGCATTTTTGGCTCCCCAAAGATATGCAGAAAATATGTATTTTCCCTAGGTAAAATGCTTATTTTCTGCATATTGGCCTCCCCTGGAAAATGCATATTACCTTGACACCTTTTTTTGGCAAATATATGCATTTTTGGTGCAGAAAATATCAGAAAATATGCATTTTCCCTAGGCAAAATGCATATTTTCTGCATATTGGCTATCTGGGGAAAATGCAGATGTTTACACTAGAACGCTGACCGCTTAGAACCACATGCATTTTTAATATGCATTTCAGGATGCCTGATCTGCATATTTATGCGCATTCCTACATATAGGCATGTGGCCAAAGGCATTTCATCTACAAAAGATACTGACACAGTTGGGCTATGAACAATCACAAGCCGATCCATGCCTCTATTTCCTGTTCGACACTCCAGAAACAGCTGACAGAGATGAAGAAAGTGAGAGGCGACTAGAAGGAATCATTGGAGTGGCCACTGATGATTTGATCCATGGAGGAGGATCACGTCACTGGCAACAAATGCAATGGATTCAACAGCACTACAAGTTGGGAAAGTTCACGAAAGGAGATGGAAGATTCGTGGGAAAAGAAATCAATTGTCTCCCTGATGGAAGCATCAAGGTGCATCAAAAGATGTACGTCCAGGAAAAGATCAAGCAAATCGAAATCCCGAAAGATCGAAAGACCCAGAAATATGCACTATGCACACCAGAGGAGACTTCGTCCTTGAGAACGGCTTTGGGATCACTTGCTTGGTTAGCCAAAGAAACAAGACCCGACTTGATGGGTAGAGTATGCATCCTTCAACAGTGCATGCCACATCCATATATGAGGGACATGCTCGAAGCAAACGCCTTGTCCAAAGAGGCCATGGAAGAAACCGAGACAGGCATCATCTTGACTCCCATACCAATGAAAGAGATCCGAATCGGATCAGCTTCAGATGCCAGTTGGGGAAACTCCCCATGTCAGGAGCTCGAAGGAAAAAGCGAAGACTTCTGGGAAGAAAAGGATGATTTATGGATCCGACATCATGTCCAAGCACGACATGTTCTATTTCATCCAGGAGCGGCGTATGGAGGACCACAACTCCATGAAATAGAAGAAGAACGGGCCACTTGGATTGATGGAGAACTGTTTGAAGATACCTGGAATCGAAGAAATGATGTGAAAAGACATGGATCCTCTGAATGGAAAGGACACACCGTGTTTGTCAAAAAGAAGACCAACAAGAAGACAGAGATCCACGAACGATTCCTACAAGTTGGAAGAACCCATAGCCAAGGAGGACACATTGTGTTTGCCTACCACAAGAACCTAGAAACAGAGCAAACACCACAGCCCATTTCAGTGCTGAATTGGAAGAGTTCGAAGTTGAAAAGGTGCACGGTCAATACATTGGCCGCAGAAGCACAAGCAATGGTGCAGGCCGTGGGAGCATCCTATTGGATGAGGTTTTTGCTGGCTGAGATCAAAGGATTGAAGATGAGCCTACAGAACTGGCAAAAGCAAATCAGTCGGACTCCATATCTCACGGCAACTGATTCCCGCTCACTGTTCGACAATTTGACTAGATCCACCAACGTGGCAGCACACATAGAGGACAAGCGCACCGCGATCGACTTGGCCATTTTGAAGAATGACATGCGCACAACTCGAGGACAGACCCGATGGGTGCCAGGTTCGATCACGATCTCGGATAGCTTAACTAAAAAGGGTCCTTCTAGCTTTTTAAGAGGAGTTCTTCGTACGGCATGCTGGACCTTGTTTGAACTTGGAGCCGAAAGGCTTCAAGACCAAAGGAAGTTGGGACCGATGCGGAAAATGAGGTCCCATTGGTCAGCATTTTAAATCGAGAAGTGTACCAATGGACGCCGCCTCAAGAGAAGGCTCAGCGGTGGACCCTGGGTCGCGTCGGAAAAGTCCGATGCTGTGGTCCTTATTTATATATAATATGTTGCCGCCTATGTCATTTTTCGGCCTGTTCTCCTGACTTGCACATTCCTGCCTTCCTACCTTTCGTATTTCCCATTCTCAGTGTTTGCTTTTGGCAAGTCAGTCAAGCTCACTCGCCGTAATGGGTGCGATAGATGGACCCTATGAGCAAAACTAAGCTTGTTCCCAGGATTCGGCCATTGACCTTTGTAAAACTCTCCAATCACTGTGTGCAGCGGTAGAGAAATGTGAATCTGAATAGCCATAACTGGTTTGGGAATATGCTAACTCCCAATGAAATTTTGACAGCTTGACATATGTTTTGGAAACACGCTGTTTCTACAGCGATGCCCAAAACGATGCCAATGATACCTGGAGCGACACCTCAGAAACCCATTCCTAGCCACAGCCCCATGTGTAGACTAGCAAGGAATTTGTCCAAGGCCTTTGCAATCTGTTGAAAGAATAGTTTTCATGTGAGTTGTAAGAGAAACCAAAAGGAACTCAGGGGTTGAAAGGGATTGTAGGGCTCTTTGTTTTTTGAGTGGGACTGTGTGGAACAAGAAGCAACCTTGAAGAGCGATTCCATGGCTGAACGCCGCACATACGCTTGCTCTTTGACATTCCCAATCATAAATATTGAGTATGTGCAAAAATGGTTGTCCAGACCGCCGCGTTGTTGAATGTCTCAACTAGGACGCTCGGATATTTTTATAGTCCAGAGCCACATTTTGGGTACGTTAAGGTATGTAGTCAATTGCAGCTGTGACCACAATACTGGACTGTCAAGATACCGTCAGTTTCCTCACAAACCACCACCAAGGATGTGTTTCCTCATTTGGGGTTTCCGCCTTTGGCCAGGTAGTCGTATCTCACCTCAGTGTATCCAGTGTGTCCCACCATAGTTCCTATGCAGATGTTGTGTTGCGCAGAGGCAATTGCTACAGAAAGAACCTTAAACACAAGGTTTGCCCTTTTCCAAGTGCACCACAGACTCACAGACATGACTCTGAATGCTACGTTCCTGGGTTTGCATTAACTACAAAGCACACTAAGGACGGTCTCAAAGAATTGCCGATCTACCTATCCCCAGTGATGCCGGTGACATCCGAGCAATTCGATGGCTCTGATTTGCAGATATTTCTCAGCAAGCTTGGAATAGGCTGAGTCGGTTTTAAGCCAAAGCAATGGGAGTCCCAGAGTCCCAGAGTCCCAGCCCTCAATGTTCCATGAAGGTTACGATGTTCTGCTGTTCATGGACTCCATCGAGGAGGTCATGCACCTGTCGGCGGAGAGCCAGATGGATCCAGACTTTGCTGCGCGAATTGATTTGATCCAGGTAGAAGCCCCGATGATGTCCCAGACCAGGAAGACAGAGGAACCATCAGGAACCAGACTGAGTGTAATGAACGTATTATATAGAATCTTAGGACTTGCTAAAGGACACCAACACCAATGATGGGAAGTTGTCATATGAGACTCTCTTCAGGTCACTGGGCCGCCGCAGACCATAGCAGCAGCTACCCCAACTGCCTCTCGACATAAAAAGTAGCAAGACCCATGTCACTTTGCAAGCTGATGGCTGAATTGTTAGGCCGGCTCCTGCGGCCTGCATGTCAGCTGGGCTGCGTTCCAGCTGCTGGAAATGCTTGGTCTTTTGGTACCTTCAAGGTCGCACAAACTTCCATGGCACTTGCTGTCCAAGACCCTAGATTTGTTGTATGAGCATTGCGTACCAGCGCTTGTGAAGTGTTAATTTTGACACCGGAGTTGTGTTCTTGCATCATATTGAGATTACAGAAAAGAACAAGCACTGCATACGTATTACGTGGCCTCATGCCTCGAAGTCCTTTTCAGTGTCCAACGGTTTCACGTGGAGGTGTGGCCCGGCGCTTTTTCTCGGAAACATTGATGGAACTGGAGGGGAGGATGCAGCCATGAAGCAGGCTGGCTGCTATAAACGTATGTCTGTTATGTTTACATCATGTGTCATGTATATATATATATATATGTTTTTTATTTATACATTGCATTATAGTAAACCAGAGTAAGACTTTCGCTGCAGAATTTAACTATTCATAACTCGATATGTTGAAATCCGCAGCAACTCGGCTCAGCGAGTATGCCCAGCGCGATCCACGACTGGGAGACCTGCCATTGCGGTTTGCCTTGCGGTGTAGAGGTTGCTGTTGTTCCGACTTTGGGGGAGAGATTCCAGAAAAGGAGTATCTCCGACTTCGGACCCGGTACTTTGAGCAACTGGACTTTAAGCAGAGTAGTAAACGCGGCGGTTGGAGTTGGCGAAGCCGGTAATGCCAGCACATCAGCGCGTGTCAAGGAGGAGGTGGAGGACAAGAGCCCAGATTCAGCCCAAGCACACACCCCTTGCGCACCCGACGCCAAATTTGTGGGGAGGAGGGAGGGGGAGGAACACCAAGAGAAGACGGAGAGGAGAAGATCGAGCAGCGCGAAGGGCTCACGTGATCGAGAGCAAAGGCAAGATGATTCCTCATGCAGGAGTAGAAGAAGGCAGAGGAAGCGATCCCAGAAATCAAGCAGCCCGAGCATTGAATTGAACACTTCCGGCCATCGCAGAGAAAAGAGCCGCACCGCCGCCAAGGGGACCTGCTAGAAAGCCCTCGACTCCAGCCGATCTCACGAGTTCCCCGCCGTGAGCCAGATCATCCCCCACCAGGGTATTCGAATGAATTCGACTTGGGCAGCCACACGTGCCTATGCCAAGTCAGCCGGCAGGCGTCCCACACCATCCAAAGGAAAGAACAAAGCGTGTTAGCGAAACGAGAACTATCGTCTCTATGCCACCCCACAGGAGAGCGGCAGCAGCAGCCCCAGAAACACCACGAGGCGGAGTTCTTCGACTGCCAGCCAGGAGGGAGAGCGAGGAGGCCCTTTTGGTGAGAGAGAACCAAACAGGGAAGAGTTGAGCTCCATCGCCCTAGCCGCTAGCCACCCGAAGCGACAAAGTGGAATGCGGGGGTTGGGGAGCTTCACTCATGATCGCAGGCGGGTGAAGGGGCGTGATGATGATTTCATGAGGGGATGCCACATGGAGGATTTGGGTCGTCACAGGCACTCAGGTCGGCAGGGAATTGATGAACCATGATGAACCACTCTGGAGGAAGTCGCAAGAGATTGTCCAGGAGCGCCAGGAGATCCAAGAAAATTTCCGCCTTTGACGACCTCCTTGCTGACTACATAGAACACCTCTGGAGTTCCGGGGAGGGCGAGCACTAGCCAGCGATACAGTGGCAGGACGCTGAACCACTGAAAACCCGGTATGTCAATGAAGCGCCAAGCCGTGCACCCCTCCCAGAAGTCTGCCATTGGGCGGTGATCTCTTCCACAAGAAGTTTGCATTTGGGCTTAGCTTGGGTTACTGCGAACGGGTGAGATTTGGGGGGTCCACAACCGCCATATCCTCACGTGTGACATCTCCTGACAAAACAGCGGTAAACGGGCTGGAGCCTGCGAATCACCCTCTCGGTGACTGCGCTGCCCACCGACCCCCAAACTGCACACCTGGAGAAAAATGTTTTCGGACTGTGTGAAAGCTTTGAACCGTTTGAGTTCTGTCGTTTAGTTTACCACGTGGTGGTGCAACTTGTTGTGGTTTAGACACCACGGTTCCCTCGATAGGATCTTGGTTTTTGGGCGTTGGGCTTCCGGCCAATTGCCACGTTTGCCTTAGATCGCCCCACACGTCTATATATAAACCCCTTTGCGCGCATGTTTCACCGGCATGACCTTGAGATGTTACCTCGTTCGCTTGAGTGCGCTAAAGCAGGAAGGGGGAAGTGGAAAGCACCGGTTTTTTCAAAACAAGCAGTGTGTTACAGGGGTCCTGGTCTGGCAGGACTCCTGGAGGGTAAGAGGGTGACCTGGCAGGAAGGTTGGTGCCTCTGTGATGGTGTGAACGGAGAATGAACCGTCTTCCATCAAAACATTTTCTTACGACTGCTTCAGCTTTTCTGACACACTATTGCATGCGCGGGTTCAAGCAGTTATATATATATACACAGGTCTCCTAATTCATCACTGTCGCGTTCGAAACCTTGACTTTGATATGGTATATTGTGCGGATGACGCAACCCTGGTCTCCACCAACAGCAGAGCTTCAGGGAACTACTGTACTTGAGTTTACTGAAGCAATTTCCGGCAAGTATGGCTTGCGGTTCAGCAAAAGAATGCAAAAGAAAAATGCATTGCTGTTAAGATAATTATGTCAAAACAGGGGACTTTGAAAGTGCAGTTTTTCTTGGTTTCTGCCCTGCGTTGAGGATTTCTGCCTGAATCTTTTGTCTTTGTTAAATTTTCTGTTGTTGACTGCCTTTTGCAATAGTGCAATCGCGGATCCCAGTTCCAGTGGTGCCTGATCCGGGCCCTTAGCCCCAAAGATGGCAGGACATTTGGCCGGAGGAGTGCCCCCAAAGATTTACAATTTCTGCCTATCGCACGCATGTCTAAGTGAATAGATCTACAAGCGGCAAAGAACACGCAGAGGGTTGAGATTATTTTCAGGTGCTTTTTTTGAAAGCCAGAAGATAGGAGCAAGATGGAGCAAGGTTGTTTGACGCAAAGAAAGGGAAGGAGAAGAGTACCTTTTTGTTGATTTTGTCCTTCAAGATTATGCGCGTCAAGGAGTCTATTATTTCAATGTCAGCTTTAGACATATAAACGCAGACTTTCCTAAGGGTCTTCTACGCAAGAGAATTTTCAAGAGGGAAAACGCGGAAGAGACACTAAAGTTTTCTTAAGCCAGATCATCAATATGATACTATAAATGAATTCTTAGTGATGATAATGAATGTCTAATTTAGTATTGATTTAGTTGAAGGACTTACAATGTATTATGACAACCTGGGCTGGATCAAAATCAGGTTCAATAGAGCCCGAATTATGACGACGTCCTTCGATGTCATTGCTAACTCGACCTATTGACGACGTCGTTCGATGTCATTGCAACTTCGGCCTATTGCAATTTCTTCTGTGACTCAGTGACTCAGTTGATTTTGCTGGCAGCCTGAGCAGCTTCTCAATGGTTGCGTAATTGCGTAAGCCTTTGAGCCCGACCCCTTTGCAGGACCCGATTCGGCCGGTCCAGCGGAGAGATTTCTCAAGATGCCAGAATGTATACACTCGTCACGAGGATGTCAGGGGGCATGTTTGAGTGACTGAGCATGTGAAACAAGGCCGTTCACTTTCAGTTCAGTTGCTCAAGCCAGGGAGTCCTGGCAGTGATCGCTGGGGGTGGTGGAGGCACTGGCGCACGCGTGGTATGCGCTTGACGAGTACATGGCTTTTGAGTGTCTGGATGACTCCCTGTATGGGCAGGGATACGCGATCTTTGAGGTCAGAAAGAAGCGCCCTTTGGCAACTTTGGATGACGATGGTTTCTTCGTGAGTGGGAGTTATATGGCCTGCAGTGATGAGTACTATTGGCATTGAGTGCAACATGAGTTGAAGAGCGGGGCGCACCATCACATAGGGAGTACCTGAGGAACTGGGGCTTCAGCAAACGCGTTACAAGGAGGACGTGAGCCTGCTTGAGTGGAGGCCGAGTGGTGGAAGAGCGCCCCTAAGAGCAGAGCAGTGACGAAGGGCACTTGTGCTGCCAAGGAGGAGATGGAGCGGATGAAGAGGAGGCTGAGAGATCACCTTCGCCATTGAGGAGACGTAAGACCTCCGAGGCCGCCCCCAAAGAGACTGGGAAGAGGACGCCAGTGAAGGCTGGTGACCCTGTTAAAGGCAAGGGGACCACCCCCCGTTGTTGCACATGGTGGAGGGGCATCTGGCAAGGCCAAGTCGGCGCTGGACGACATGATTGACAAGGACCTCATGGATTTGGATGAGTGCAGAGCAGAATGATGAGTTGAGGGTCGACTCGATGTGGAGGGCCGGGCTTGCGAGCAAGGAGGCGATAAAAAGGGGCCAGGAGGCCGAGCGTGCTGCTGAAGCTTCATCGATCCTTGCCCTGAAGAAGGAGTCCGCAGGTCACCGCAAAAGAAAGAAGAGCTCGGGGAGGCGCAGGAGATCACGCTCGTCTTCGCGATCCACCACAGGGCGACCAGACAGCAAAGGGTCGTTGCCTGGTATATCAACAAGCCGACATGGTGGGAACCCCTCACCGTTGACAAGCGGAAGCTGCTCCGGAAGTGCAGCGTCAGCCATCCTGGCCGACTGTTGGAAAGGTGCTATGGCTCCACGCGCGAGCAGCTGGGGACGCTCTGCGGCGAAGGAGTCGATGACCTAGCGGCCGGGGTCCCATGTCTCCCGTGATGGTCCGCTATAATACCTGATGACGCTGGCGCTCCCCCAGTTCCCTCAACGCATCGACGCCTCGCCATTCAGAGAATTAAATACTATCGCAACTGCCCTCGACTTGCTCGTGGCAGGGCAGCTGGGGCGGGGCGGTGACCATTTGGCACAGAGATTCGAGGCGGTGCTCATGGCGCAGAGGGACCAGCCTGATGCGGCAGCTCACTTCCTTGAGTTGGTCCCTCACTGCAGGAGACGTTCAGCAATGTGACCGTGAAGATGGCAGTCAGCCACGCAAAGAGCCAGATCTCCTGGTGAAGGCGCAAGGTCGCCCGGGCTATAGGGACTGAACGGGAGTATACTTCAGGGCCCCAATACACAGAGGGGCCCCCATAGTTACGGGACTTATAACTTGAGATACGGGACTTATAGAAGTTAAGTTATAACTCAATTATAACTAAAGTTACGGAAGTTATTAACTTCCGTAACTTCTGTAACTAGTTTGAGCGTCGGAAATGATTTAAAATTGCGAATCAGGTATGCGTATGCAAAAAACTTGTAAAACCTAAGTTTTTGTCTAAAACCATATGAAATGTATAGGCAAAATTGCTATAGCATGATTTTTAAATTATTATTTGATGCCAGACAGGACTCCTTCAAAATGTGTATATGGGCCGCCAAGCAAACAAACCAGAACAAGGCGGAATGCCGGCAAACAAACAAAAGACAACAAGGCAAAATGCCGCCAACCGGACAAAACACAACAAGGCGGAATGCCGCCAAACAAGCAACAAAGAGGCGGAATGCCGCAAAAAAAGAGGCTGTGATCTGTGATTTGAAGCTCACCTGTTTTTGCGCTACTCCAGGCACACGACTCGGTCCTCTTCAAGGAGCCACCAAGAAGGGTTGGAGAAAATTTCAAGAACGATATTTCCAAGGAGGGTCTCCGCACCACCTGCGTCTGAGTGGCCTCCACGCTAACTAGACGGACCTATAGGACAAAGAGCACTTGTCAGGCCAACAGCTGCCAAACATGAAATGGAAACGCACCAACATACCGGATACCGCCAAACAAAGCACCGGATACCACCCGGATACCAGCGGATACCACCGGATACCGCCCGGATACCACCAGATACCACCCGGATACCACCCGGATACCACCGGATACCGCCCGGACACCACCGGACAACCGCCAACAAGACAAAACACAACCAGGCGGAATGCCGCCAAACAAACAAACCAAAACAAGGCGGAATGCCGCCGAAAAGAAGCGGAATGCCCCCAACAAAACAACGTACAAGGCGGAATGCCGCCAAACAAACAAACCAAAACACTGAATGCAGCCAATGCAGAATCATGCGATGCAAAGCACAAACGACTTTTTTCTCCTCTTAAGGGTCAGAACTTGTCTTTGGTAAATGGTCCACAAACACTGTCGCCCTGGTCCCTGCGAGTCACCGCAGGCAACATCCCCGCCCACAAACAAATCAACAGCAACAAGGCGGAACGCGGCCGAACAAACAAAAAACAACAAGGCGGAATGCCGCCAAACCAACAAACCACAACAAGGCGGAGTGCCGCCAAACAAACAAAAACAGAGGTGAAAACAATTTCGCGAAAACAGCTGCGCAGACTCAAAAATATTGATACAGCGGCTTGCAACTAAAAAAAGAAAACTTTTTTATTAAAACAATAAAATTAGGTCCTGGGCATCAAATTTTTGCAGCCTGAGAAAAAGTATTGAATTTCAGACGTTTTGGACATAACTTCCATAAGTTCGATAACTATTTTGGACATAACTTCCACAACTCTTATGGTTAAGTTATACGTAGCCAAACTTTCGGATAGAACTTAAGGAACTTAACAAAGTTAAAACCATACTTATCCAAGTTAAAACCATACTTAAGATACTTATAACTTCTCTAACTAGGGGGGCCCCTTAGTGTACTACACTCGAGAAGGAGGGAGCCGCAGCCCTGTGTCGGCAGGTCAAAGCCAAGCAGGCAGAGAGGTCATTTTCCCCCAAGAGAGGAGTGACTTTCAGCCCTCGGGAACACGTCATCCCGGACAAGCGCGAGAAGAAGGACGGCAAGGATGGGAGATCCCCGACTCCGGGGAGGCAAGCAGGGAAAGCCCTGGAAGCCTTGCAAAGGGAGACACCAAGGAGGTCTGACAAAGCCGGAAGCAGTGGAAGGACCGCATCTCTCAGAAGGCCCGGAACCCTGGTCAGGCATCAGTGTCAGGCGTGATGGCGCCACAGTACAGTTTTCGAAAGTTGCATGCCTGCTCAACAGCTGATGGATCATCTCGAAAGACGAGCGAATATGTCTCCGCTGCTCCCACGAATTCCGTTGACGCCCTCAAGCCCAGGTCAACCTGGGGGTACAGAGGTTCCGAAAGGGACTGCGCTGGGGAACCCAGTGGAGCTGGTAAAGGAGTGTGTTTTGTTATTTGTTGAAAAGTTGAATTTACGCACGTTACAACTCCTGAGTTTCAAGTTTCAAGGGCACGCTTTTGGGTGACAAGAATTCCCCTAGACACATTGCGGTTTGGGAGCTGAAACATGCTGTTCTGGAGCAGTGCCTTTCCTTGGCTAAAGGCAAGTTGGTTGAGCAGGACATCCTTGTGTTGAAGTCGGTGTTGCAAAACCACAAAGCCTACAGATCTCATTGATAAATCAATTGATTCCGCCCCCCCCCCCCCCCCCCCCCCCCCCCCCCCCCCCCCGTCGCCAGCACTACAGCACTACAAAAATTCTGGACATAAGGTGAAGTCATGCGCTTAACAGTCACAGCAGTACGACGCTGGCCATGAGGTTGCGCAATACAGCACGAACCCTGCGCAATGAGGTCGCGCAATGCAGCTTCGATGCCGCGCGTGCGCATCCGGCAGCCTAACACAGCGCGTACTGCGTTCACAGACCATATTGCTCGACACCAACGAGCATCGATGCAACGCAGCCTCTTTGCAAAGCCCTGTGGAGAAACCCCTCGCGTCGCGGAATACCATTCGACTCAGCCTTATACCCTAGCGTGGCGAAATCTTACCGCATCGTGGAGCACACCCACCATAGCGTGACGTCCATCCCTGGCAGTACCGGCCGCACCCCTCCAGCGCTATCCTATAACAAGGGGGTTGGTCACTGAATCACTGCGGCTTCGACGCAACGCGTGCAGGCCTGTAATCCTGACACAGTGCGTGCAGCTGTGGGACCATAGCTGGTACACATGCGAGCGTTTACGCATTGCGACTTTTACGCGCGCCTGTTTTCACACACCTAGACACAAACGAGCGTCGACGCAACGCAGCCTCTCTGCAGAGCCGTGTGGCGCAATCTGACCGCAACGGAGTTCCTCTTGAGCCTTCTTATGCCTTCTTGTGCTCTCTGGCTTTGTTGGTTTCATCCATGATTGACCAAGGGGCACGTTCCTGAAACTCCTGAAACACCGGAGACAGTCCCTCACCAGAAAAGGTCCCGACAGCTACTCGGTCCGTCTCTACCTTTCGTGTTTCCCCGCTCAAGTCAAGTTTGGAGGCTTTGTACTTCCTCGAGGCCAGGGTTTCCAAGAGAGTTATTTAGGTGGTAGTTAGTGTGGCTAAATTAGTTTCAGCAGGGAAAAGTGCAGAAGCTGGTCTACGGCAAGAACTTCGGCCATGTCATCCGGCCATTAGCGCGTTCGCGGAAGAATGTGGACGAACTTTTTGAGCAGGCCAGTATCAAGGAAGAGTGGGACAAAATTGTTGCCCTTCGGCAGAACGAGTTGATGAAGGAGCAGGTCAAAAGCACCGGACCAGAAACAGAGGAGAAGGAGGAAGAGACTGCTCGCGCTACGATGAGGAAACCGCCCACAGAGTTCACAGAAAACTCAATGGCCTACTGGACAGCCTTGGCGAAAACTTCTGTGAGGCGATTCATACCCTTCGCAGTCATGCCTTCAACAAAGGCGCAGACGCAGCGATTGGTGTCCCAGTGTGCACTGAAGGACATCAGCCTCAACCAGGGTTCCAAGTGTTTTGGATGCAACACTATGTTTTTAAAATTAAGTTGGACCAGAATCATTTTTTGGCACGAACAGATGGGGGAGACCCTTGGCCCCAACGGCCAGGTCGGACTTCGAAGGAATCCGACTGATGCTTCCGGAAAATTCCGTTTGCTGATGCATGGTCTGCTTGTGGCTCGTTGCGCCCAGATCGGGGAGGCGACAATTCCTGCCCCAACAGAAATCAGTTGCTCGAATCCGAAATCAGGAAGGTATTTCGCTTGAACTCAAGCAAGGCTGATAGCACGGATGCCTGTGAGAAATGGTGTCAGTGGTTTTCAGCGAGGAAACCATGAGGGCCGGGAAGAAAAGGATCCGCAACAGCGGGGCTTACTCATACCAATCCAACCTGATGTTTTACACTGCGCGCACGCTGGTGCCAGAGTGTGTGCCAGAGAAGAGGAGGCCACGTTACCAGGTCTACAACACGGGAGATGTGATTGGTTTTGCGGATGCCATGGGCCCGAGGGAAGTCAGCAGGCCATTGAAGGAGAAGATCCTGGGCGCGAAGGCTGTGAAATTGACCTCATCCGAGGAGACCAGTTCCTTGGCTCAATTTGGATAATTTAATTGACGCGTGTCAGAGTTAATGAGTTAAGGCACACCCCACGCTTTTGTGACCTGAGGTTTGACGAAGGAACAGCGGGACATTCTCCAGAAAAGCCGCTCAGAGCCGGTGTTCAGTGCCACGAGGCTCCCGCACAAAAAAATACACTGACCTCCTGCAGTCATTGATCTGACCCCTGGGCCCTGGGCAGGGGAACTCTTGCAGGCAGCGATCGACCACAGAGTTCCTGTCCTTGCACTTGGCTTGTCAGAGGTTCACATCGAACAGCTGGAGGAGATGATGACAAAGTACTGCTTGCACAAGTTCGCAGAAGATGGTCACACATTGTTTCAGGAAGGGGCCGCGAAATACTTGACACCTGCAGGGACCTTAACGACCGACGCTCTGGATGCCACCCAGGAGACAGATCCCAATGACAAGGAGACTAAGAAGAGCGACAAGAAACGCAAAAAGAAGAAGGTGGAATCAGAGGAAGAGTGATGCTGATGGGGGAAAGAAGAACAAATCAAAAGGAAAGAAAGGAAGAATCGGCCAAGCCAAAATCCAAGAAGAGAAAGGAGTCCTCAAGCAGTTCGGAGGAACAGTTGTGGTAGTAAAAACACCCTGTCTAGGCTAAAAGTAAATTTCGACCAGTTCGTAGTTCGTACTCTCAACAAGCCTAAGTGCGCCAAGTTGCCCATTCCAGCGGCGCCGCCACTGTGAGGGCGGTTGGGTTGATTCGATGCCTTGCTGGGGCATCCAAGCTTTGGAGGTGGTACCCCAATTGTCACGAAAGGTAGCCCTTTAGGGGATACCTTGAGTTTGTCTTGCGAAGCAAGTGTTGGGACGTCCGGGTCTAATAATTGATCGCTCAATTCAGACCCCCCCCACCCCCCCCCCTCGAATTGATTTTTCAATCCGGCATCCCCCCCTCCCCCCCTCTAAAATCAATTCTCTCCTGGAGATCGTCTTCGTGAGCCTCTCATGATTTCAGGATAGTTGAAACCCTCTTGAACATTCAGAAAGAGTGAGTATGAAATTCTAATCACGAAAGGTGTTCTGTGAAGCACGTCAATTCTCTCCTGGGGAGCGTCTTCGTGAGCCTCTTATGGTTTCAGGATAGTTCAAATCCTATGATGTTCCGATTCAATGCCCACCGATGATCTGAGCCATGGGGCAAGTTTGTTTTCCTAAGAATCTTTTTGAACATTTCGAGAGCACATGTTTGAACATTTAAAGTGCATATGAACATATATGTACGAAAGGTCGCCTCCGAGGGGATAAATCACCATGTCGAACATTGCATTTTTGTTCCTGCCTCTCGCGTTCTTTTCTCTTCCCGCTGTCCTACCTTTCGTGTCTCCCTCCTCTCAAGTTTGTTTTTCCACTGCGGTTTCGAGAGACATGGATACGCCGCGCATCCAAGAGAAAAAATGTTACAGCCCTTTGGATTTTGTTTTGCCTGCAAATGTTTTGTTAAAGCCTGTTGGTTTGTCAGTCAGTGTGTTTTTCAATGTGACAGAACTTCGATGTTTTCGTTCAAACCGTCGTTTTGAACATTCTGTAGTTTCTCCAAGGTTTGAGTTGTTTGTGACAGCAGTGCTTCGGAATCTGAATGAATGTGTTGTGACTGTTCTTTTTGGCCTCTGCAACTGTTGTGTGGAGTAGCTTTGTTCAGCCGCGCGCTCTACTTGTCATGGCTTTGGTTCCAGATGCCGCTCAGGTTTCGGCGACGGTGCCCCAAGTGACTGTGGCGGTGAATGGCATTCCATGGGTGGGGGATACCATCTTCACGGTGCCAAGCATTTGGCGATCGCGCCAATTTTGCCAAAATGTGCTGCATAGTCTTCCATTGTGGTATTTCTCTCAGCTATTCCCATGTGTCGCTGGAGCTGCTTCTTGTAAAACATGCATTCATCGCAGATTCCATGTTGCCCCGCACTTTTGCGGAAGGCAATGTGTTTCCTCGAAGCGCCAAGTGCGCGCAAAGATGTAGTCCAGGATGGTTTTTCTGTGTAATTATTTTGATCACACCAGGCTTTGCGCATCTGATACAGCACAATCGGTTTTGCAACCCCCAGATATCGTCTCGGTGCATCGCCCAATTGCGGCCCTTTCATGGCGTTCTGGAAGGGGTTGGATGTGACGATTGCCTTTAAAGCCATTGCTGCAAGCTTTCTCGAATCTGACTCATTCCAATCATCCCTTGACATCTGGCACTCTTCATCTTCAGAATCTGAATCTGGCAACTCACATCTGACATCACCTTTTCCATCAGCTGGCCTGGGAGCCAAAACCAATGTCGGGCGGCCCAGCCCTTCAAAATCAAATCTGTCAGGTAACCACTCACCCTCTTTGTGGTAACGCAGCTGCAAGAACCGCTGACAGAGATCGAGCTGGGGACTCGCAACTGTACCCGGTACTCGGAAAGCTCTCTTGCGACGGTCTGGAAGTCCATGTTGAACCTGGTGTTGGAAGTCATGTCATGCCAAGCAAAGACTTGCATTGAAACATGAACCAAAAAACAACAGGCGCGTAAAAACCAACCAGAGCATTAATGCTGACATGCTGCCCTGTGGAGCCGTGCTTTAGAAATTTGCAGAGCCCACACAGCCACATTCTGGCAGATGCACATCTCCTTGTCTGCTCCACGAAGAAATAAACCAATTCTGACAGATGATTTTTTCGACCCTCGCCGGACACTGTAGTGTCGGGACATCTGCTTGGCTCCTTTGTCCTCATGGCCAGAGTCTGAAGCTGAATCAGCAGGATTGGAGGCACTTGTGGATCGGCCAGCATCATCCACTTCTGAGGTTGAAGTTGATGAACCGTGGCCATCGCCTGTACCTCTGGCAGGTCCTGCCAGCGACTGTCACTGAGTGATGGTGGCTGAGTCCGGATCAGGTTTGAATATCCAGCGCAGTTCTTGGTCTTGAACTTCAGAAGGTACATGTGACATTTCTTCTCTCCATTTTTTCACTTCATCTAACAAAGGCTGCAAAATGCCAACACAATTGTGCAAGCAGAATATGCAACCATTTGGCGAGCCAGTCAGTCTTGATGTTTGGAGTCTCTATGGTGTTTGGATTGCCCTCCTTTTGTTGCCTCTTCCACGCCCGGATGGGTTTACTGGTACAACGAAGTGCGGATCTGGCTCTGTATCAGTGGACTCTTCACTCATGGCTTTTCAACAGTGAAACAGCTTGGAGCCAAAAAACAGGAAAACTAAATTCACAAGCCAAGCAGACATACTTTCAAATTTCAAGACATCCTCTGAGGCTAGAACATCATATCCAGCCAACGCTGCTTCAACGCTGCTGTGCCAGGTGCCTCAAATTGCATGAACAAACACTTGATAACTTGATAAAGTATAAATTTAAATGTGAAACAGTGCAAACACATCAACCGCAACGGCGTTGTCCACAGATTTTTCCCCCGAAGTGTCAAATCACCCCTGATCAAAAATGCGCAGTGATACAAACTGGTGCCACTCACAGGTGGCTGGCATGTTTAAGATGTCACGGGAGCAAAATTCAACTGGCAACATCAGGGGCCATCGGGCATCCAGCAGCCTAATCAACTTCCATCTTTCAGCTGCTGTCAGGGGTCAACTTGATTGGCTTGTTGGCCTTCAAGCTCACATCTTGGTTGCAAACCAGGAACGCCTTCTTTGCTGTGAGCTTTGAGTGCGCCTTGTCAAAGCCGAACCGCCGCAGCCACGAGAATGCTGGGTGCAAGGCAACCTTGTCATTCATGAGGACCACATTCCTGGCTGCGTTGCCTGGGGTGTAGCTTGCAGGTTCCTTGTCTTTGGGCTGGAAGAACCACGGCTTGCCCTGCTGAGCATCTGTTGATACCTTGATGTCGAACCCATGAGTGCCATTTGCTGCAGATGGCTGGCAGACCGACACCGTGTGTCCTGTCACTGCGATGTCTGCCAAGTTGTGATTTTTCATCAGCTCTTTGACCACAATGTAGAAGGATCCTTTTTGCACCTTTTGCTCAGCTTCATCCGCACTGCCATTCCCAATGATCACCTGGCAAGGCCAAATATCAGTTGAATCTACTCGGGGTCAACAGAATATACCAGTGTGCTGGTACAATGTCAGTTTAATGCCTAATGAAAGTTGAGGGTGGAAGGTGCCAGTTAAAGGTGTCAGTGGGAAATTTGCCGAGATGTCAGTTGAATGCATTACATGAAACCTCAAGAATCTAGCAGCGCAACCTACCTTGAAGATGCTAAGGATGGAAACTGCGGAGATGTCAGAGTCACTGGAAAGTGTGGAGATGTCAGTTGAATGTGCCATGTGAAACATAGAGAATGGGAAACTATCAGTGCAATCTGCCCAGTTAAGATGCCAATGGAAACTGCGGAGACATCAGATGTCCGTTGAGTTTGTCGGACTACCAAAAGAACAGTACCGTTTGCCAGTTGAAGACCACACTTGAAATTGTGGGTTTCAACTGTCAGCGAACGATGCCAAATGAACACACACACCCCAAATGGTCACCCAACAGGCCTCAGTGAGGGTTCGGTCACCTTCAGGAAAAACAAATTGCAAGGCATTGCCAGCAGCTTCTGGGTCATCCTGCCAGATCCAAGACCAGCAAGCTTGGTACCCTTCCGCAAGATCAGATCTTCAGACTTGACGATGATGAAGGCGTGGCCATTCTCAGCGACCAGAAGCCCAACACCGCGATTGTCGAAGGCTTTCACCTCGACAGTGATTTTGTACCTGTCCAGACTCTGGACCCGTCAAAGAAACAGGCGCTGGATTCGATTCTCCATCACCTTCTTGATCATTTCCCTTCGTCGAAACAGGTCTGGGGTCTGTATTCACAGTGCCTCCACGAGCATCACCTCGAACAGATTGGAGCTTCCCAACCAAAATGGAGCCGTACTTCTCATTGCGCAGCTTCTCCATCTCATCAAACTTCACTTTCACTGATGGCGGTGCGTGTGAGAACTCTGCTTTCAATGATGGCAGCAAAGAAACCTGGGCACCACTCAGGCAGGTGACCCGGAGCTTTCCTTCCCATGTTCTGGTGCCTTCATATGCTTCCATGGCACCAGGCACTGACCGAAGGTAGCCCTTGTCAGTCTCATCAAGAATGGTGACATCAGCTTCAATGGGAGCCACGCTTGATCCATTCTCAGAGAAAAGCTTCAGCTCATGTTTCAGCCACCTGGTGCCCAGCAACTCTCTTTAGCGAGAACTCACAAGCATTGACGCTCTTCTTGTCCCGCAGAAACTTCAGCATCACATGTCTCTGCACAGGCCCTCCTTCTGCTGACATTAAGCAAGACCCCAGAGCATGGTCCCCATTGTGGACATGAGAGTCCAGGATGGTGATTTCATCATTTGGCTTCACAAGTGGAGGTGCTGCAGCAGGATTGGCTTTGCTGGTCATCATGAGCTGTTGGTACACAATCTTCCAGACTTCACCGCCTTTCTGGGCAGACCACGTCGCTGCGCAAACACGCATTCCATCTGCTCTTTCGGTTTCTGCAGCAGTGGAAATGATTGGTAGCGTCTCTGAAGAGAGCTCCCCCTCAGGCAGTTTTCCAGTTCTCACCAGCTCGGAGCACTGCGCAAAAACATTGGGCACGGACTCATTTCCCCAAAACGCGAGACGTCCCCGCATCCCAAAGTCCCATTGTGCTTGGCTTGCAGCCCTCAGACCAAGTCACATGTCTAATTGTATGTGACACAACCCTAAGCCTCCAAGAAGCTCAGTTTTGGAAGCTAGGTTTTGAAACCTAGCTTCGAAGCTCTAAAACCTGGCTTCCCCAAAAGTAGGCTTCTAGAGGTTGAAGAAGAGCTTCTTCAAAATTGAAGAAGCGCTTCTTTGATGTGCGAAGAAGAGCTTCTTCAAAGTTAGAAACAATAGTTTTTTAGACATGGAACACATGCATTGTGCAGCAAGCTACATGTTTTCCTTTGCGCATGGAGTAAGATGTCAGTCAGTGAAACATCGAAATGTTGGCCTTGCTCAGGCTCGGGATTGCCTTGGTCAGGCTCAACATTGGCTGTGTAGGGCCAAGATGGATCAAGTGCCTGCTTCAGGCTCAAGGATGCCTAGCCAAGGTTCATTGCTCATGAATGACAAAAGAACTTTCTCTGCATCTGACCCAGCATTTGGAGAGCCCCCTCTTCTAAAGAAGTAGGATTGAATTTTGCTTCCAAATGTTTCATCTTTGTAGTTCCATGTGTCTTTTGGGTTCATACCCTCACCAGCAACTTTGTCAAGGATGTGCCCCAGCAAGTGCACCTTGGGCTTGGCATGCCACAGGTTGCTGTCAGAGTCGAGTTTGGTGTGATATTTTTCCAAAGCCATGTACTGGCTCACCAGTTTTTCACCTTGCTGTGCAAGCTCTGCAGAGTTGAAGACCTCGAGGTGGTGGTACATCTTGGTGGCATATTTTGCCACCTTGTAGATGGCCTTTTGTTCAAGGTTGCCTTCGTGCAGGCTCTTCTCTCGACAAAGAGGTTCAAAAAGGACAGCAAAATGCCTCATGGCTGAAGCTTTGACCTGCAGCTCTGGTGCCTTCTGGTCTCTTTTTATGTCTTTGTATGTTAATTTGGACAATCTTTTGTCTGATGGGATTTTCAACCTCCCATACAGGTCAAGGATGTGTTCCCACAATCCTTTGATCTGCTGTTCCTTATTGGCGCCATATCCTGGCAAAAGACTGTACAATATGTTCCCTGCCACACAGGATCCAAAACCTTCATCCACACAATGCATCCAATCTGGCTGCAATGAATTGTTGTCGATGCCTGGGAGATGGAAGATTGGTGGGATTGTTTTCTTCCTTCCAACAAGATGTTTACTGATGAAGTCTGCCTTACTCAGGCTCTGCTTGTGTCGCTGCTCCTTGGAGGATGCTCTCCACTCTTCAGGGGTGCAAGCACACATCCAACACATCCCAGTTTTTACATTGAATTGTGGCACTGCCAGCCACTTACAAAAGAAGTCCCAGTCGGCTCTGATGTAAACCAGGGCAGCCTTGCTCAGGCTCTGGCCTGCCCTGTTCTTTCTGGAGTCATCTTGATGTGGCAAGAACTCTGACCCATCATGTCTTGCAGTGGGATGCTTGCCTTGGCCCAGGCTCTCCAAACTCCACTTGATGACCTCCCAAATGGCATTGATTGTTTGATCTCCAGCATTCCATTGGGCATCCAGGCAGCATATTGGAATCCTCTTGTGTGCCTTGCCCAGGCTCCCAGGGAAGTTGAATGTCAGGAAGTCCACAGTGGATTGATTCATTCTGCCTTGCACAGGCACACCATCTCCATGGATTGCCAAAGGCACCATGCCTTGTGCAGGCTCTTCCCACGCCAAGCACACTCTCCTCAGCTTGTTTTCCAACCATGTCCCCCTAGCTGGGATTGCTTCATCCTTGGCACCTGGCAAGGCCATGTACTGGCTCAGCACTTCATGTGGCAGCAAAAATGGGATGGAACCCAAAAGATTGTTTTCTTCTTTTTGTCCCACAGAGGGATTTTGGCCCAATACAAGTCACCCCATTGGTTGTCTTTTCTCATCCACCTTCTAAAGGTTCTTAAGGCATTTTTGTTTCGATCGCCTTCCTCAGGCTCAGCAGGAGCTTGATGCCCAATGACCCTGTTTTTGAAGGGATGGTCGAAGGACAGGCCTAGACCAGTTGCCTTTTGCAGCAGGCCTGCAACCTTTTGAGCAGGTAGCCTGTTGGAAGTGTGCAAGTCAATGAGGTCTTGGCCAAATTCTGCGACCTTTGATTTTTTTAAAAAATTCTCTGGTGGCTTAACCTCCAGAGGCCTCTTTGGGCTGCACAAAGCCTTGCACAGGCTCCAAAACCAAATGCTATACCACAAGGTTTCTTTGAACCCTAGCATGTTCTAACATGGGGAAAACTTGAGCCCAAAACTTGTTACACGGGGAAGAAAAACATTAGGTGAGCAACCCACTACAGCTCTGTAGGTTGTTGACTTCGAGTGAGCTCTGCAACTCCCTTTTTCATGCCTGTGCATTGGTCTTAGGTCTCAAGGAAGTGCCTTCAAGGAAGTGCCTTCTCAAGGAAGTGCTGGCCTTTTCTGTGCAGCTGGCTTTTTCAATGCTGATGGCCTTTCCATGCCTTCCAAAACCTCTGCACCAATGCAGCCACTGCTTGCCTTACCCAGGCTCGATCCAGCTGAAGAACTAATCTCCTCCACCAAAGAAGAAGGAGACAGCTCAACCTCTCCAGAGTCTTGGATGATGATTGGTGAAAGATTTTTGGAAGGTGGTGACTTAACTGTCAACCTCCTCTTGATGCCTTGCACAGGCCCTGCTTTGCCTTCCACAGGCTCTGCCTTGCCTTGCGCAGGCTGGCCATACACAGCATGCATGAGGGAGAGAACTGCTGGAGTTGTTCTCACTCCACTCTTGAGATTCTTCCATTTCCTCAAAGTCCATTTTCTCACTTCCATAATGCAATTTGCAATCATTCTGGCTTCACTGGCCTGCAGCCTTTTGCAGGCTCCTTGGAAAACCTTTTGCACCTTCTGCTTCTGAAGGTGTCGCTTCAAAAAAACTGTCAAGAAGCCATGGTGCCTTATGCAGGCTTGTTCAGGATCTGCACTCCAATTCTTGGGATCCCTGGTGTCAGGAAAAGCATTTACCAGGGCCACAAGCTCCTCATCATTGCCTTTGTCAGGCTCTACAGGCAAGCATGCAGCCATGGCACTCTTGACCAATCACTGTGCACAGTGTGCTTTGCAATTGTGATTCCTGTTGCGATTAGATGTAAATCTGTTCATGCAACCATACAAAGAAGAGCTTCTTTGAATAACAAAGAAGAGCTTCTTCAATGTTGAAGAAGTGCTTCTTGAAGGCTCCAAGAAGAGCTTCTTTATTTTTGCATGTTGAAAAAAGAGAAGCTTAGTTTCTAAGCTGCTAGAGCATCAAAAGGCTGCGAAGAAGACAGGTTTCTTAGCTTCGAAGCTTAAACCCATGCTTCCAAAAGGTAGCTTCTCAAAAGTCAGAAGACACAAAACAGGGATCGCATCTAAGAAACTGTTCTTCTTGGAGGCTTAGGGAAGCGCCATAAGTATGTGACACACTCAGTGACTCATGACTGCATTCAAGGAACTCCTCCATGGGCACTCGCAAAGGCATGAAGAAAGGCGCTTGCCGTTTGAAGCCAGCCTCACGCATCTTTCGGACAATGTCCCACTCGTCTTCCATGGGATCACATTCACTATCCTCTCGGCTGCGGTTTGGAAAGACAACACCACAGTGTTGCCCACACCTGAAACAGGAAGAAGCATTGACTGAATGGCAAAATTAAATGCCATCACAAACTGTTTCTCACAAACCGTTCGCACTTTTCTCACAATTTTGCGACTGCCAAAACACCCTGCGTTCGGCAGCGATTAGCCAATGATGGGATCAGCGCTTTGAGAGCCAAACCATTGCGTGCCTGGGGCACTCACATCTGAATGACAGCAATCTGTTAAGACCTTTGCAAATTAATACTCATTTGTGTCTGACAGCAGCAACCTGTTACCAAAAGACCTTCAAACAATAATACTCACTCATTCATGTCAAGGATCGTTCGGGATATTCAAATCCAAATGGAACACCATAAGACGCTTCCCATCAGCATGAGCCAGCGCTGGCAGGAAAGCCATCAGCCCCTCCAGGTCACCAGGCAAGCTGTCATTGCTTTCCACAGCTAACACGGGGCAGAAAAACTGCATGTGCCTGTCAACTGTCTCCCGCGCATGCTGCGCAACTTTCAGTTTCTTTTGGGTCGACAACCAATCCAGGCAGTCTCCAAGAACCTCATAGCCATCTGACACTGAGTTGAGCGTCTTCCAATCCGACTTCAACTTGGCCCCCACAGAGACGAACTTGGAAGTCCTGATGTGCGCGAGTGGCTGCTCAAGATGTTGCATTCACTGAGTGAGTTGAGTCTAAGTCACCAATCATGCTAACATGTGGAAACAAAACAAAAATTGTGCAAGATGTCAGTTGGGAAAGCAATTGAGCCAAGTTGCCATTCATCCCTCTCGGCCATCTCAATGACATCATTGACTTCTGCATCTGGCATCTCAGAAGCAGCTGTCATACACTTGACGTCAGGCAACATTGTGAGGCCAAATTCAAGCGGAAAGCTTTTCAAGCAATTGCACAGCTGCTGGTCCAACGCGTCTCCACTTTCAATGGCACTCTGGACCTCTTGGAAGCTTCGCTCACCAAGGTCCGCTCGGGCACAATGAATCACTGTTTGACGCCATGCCTGCACTACCATGCGGTAGCTCCACAGCTGGTCCATGGTGAGCTTGGCCAACTCACCCTTTGTTTCCAAGTCACTCTCGTACACGCTGACAATCTTCATGACCAAGGCTTCATGGTCTTCTGGTGTCAAATCCATGCCGAACTGCAAGGGCTTGGCCCTTAGCGAAGCTTTGCTGGATCCAGAACAATGGCACAAGACCCACAAAACCAAAAACGAAAACTAAAAAAACAACAACTGCAAAAGATAATGCGTCACCCAATCAGGCAGGCGACGTCACCCGATCAGGCAACAGTTTCTTTTGCATTGCAGCGGCGCCTCGCCGTGCGAACTCCTCAGCTTCAGTCGGCGTCATCCCCTCTGCTGGGGGGGGCTTCCTGGCCATAAATGGCGCCGGCGCCACGCTAACACTGCCTCAGTGAAAGCCGAACGACGCTCACCTCCACAGATGGACGAATGGTGCATCATATGGGGGGTGCCTTGGGAAATTACTCCAGGCATACCCTTACGTATTGGAATATTTTTGCTGGAATATTTTTCTGGAATATTTTTTCCATGCAGGTATGCCATACCCCACCGTGGAGCTTGTCGTGGAATATTTGTTTAAGGTATAAATATGTTAAAGCGCTGTCCAAACTGAGCGATCATCTCAGAGGGATCCAGAGGGGTCCATACCAAATAGAGGTAAATTAATAAGTCGAATCAAAACAGTCGATATCAATCGATGTCGTCTTTTTGAATGCAGAAAGAAACTCTTGGACACAATAAGCTTTTGGATATGAGCTTGGGATGTTTGATTTTTGATTCAAATACATCATATATTGAAATGGATCCAACAGATTTTGGCAGTACATTAGGTGAAGAGACTGGGGATTGGTCAGTTTACAAAATATATTCCATATGTAATCTAGAGGTCACATACTGCTGGAATATTTTGAGAGAGACTTGGATGTGTGTCAAGTTGTTTCTGTTCAAGATTGCACGCTGCTTCAAAGCTTTCCAAGAGTGATGTCGTGACACCTTGGACTATTTACCTAAACCTATAGGATTATTATGTTAAGATGCCAGAAATTATTCTAGGAGGTTCCCACCCTGTGGAATAATTATCCAAATCGATGTTCAACCCTCCAGGAATAATAGATAAATATTCCTGGAGGTATCG
>CAXAMN010010735.1:1198-25795 GCA_963970005.1 Durusdinium trenchii | reverse complement strand
ATGTTCAACCCTCCAGGAATAATAGATAAATATTCCTGGAGGTATCGCCGGTCTGAGGTATCTAAGGGACCCCCCATTGCATCATCATCTTGTATGCCTGGGGGTGATGTACATCAACAAGTTTTTGATGGCATTCACCTTTAGCGCGCCGATGCGGATCTCAGAAGCACGGTTGCTGCCATCTGCAACATTGACATTGGAATTCTGATTGTCATCCTTCTTGACAGCAGCACGTCTTCCTTTGCGCTTTTTTGTCATAGGCGCTTCAATTGCGACCCCCTCCACATCAACCTTGGTCTGGTAGCCCTTCAAAAGTTTGTCCAGCACACAACAAAGCAACTTGCCGTTGTTCCTCCGTTCCTGGGGGTTGTCCCAAGCGAAGATCTGCGAGTAGTCCGTCCCCACTTTGTCCTGATGAAATCCAAGACATTGTGGCAAACAACACCTACAGCAAAATGCGTCAGTCTAATTTAGTTCCATCTATGAGCTGCATCTGCGAGTCAACTAGGACATGTTGACATGATGGAGCAACAAACCACTGCGACTGCAAACCATTGAAAATCTCAGCATCAGCCCAAGTGGCAGCTACTCCAAAATGTGTCACCAACACCATGTGCGTCCATTGCAGGCTGCTCACTGGAGAGATATATGCAGACTTCAAATGTTGGCGAAATTTAATCTCTGATGAGATTCTGGTCATCCATTCCTCCCTCAAACAGGGTAGGCAAGCTACAAAGGCTTGCATAAATTCGAGGGCATGGTCATCCTTCTCAATCTTCCCATCTTGGATGGCCTTCCGCATGAGACACCACCTGGGCCAGTTGACCAAAAAACAAGTATTTGGTAATGGCAAGCATTGACAAGTGTTTGACGATGAGACAAGTATTTGGCAATGACAAGTATGGACAAGAATTCCGCCCAGCCACACGAGCTTCACACTGAGTCCACGCTTCATACCTTGCCCAAATTTCAACTTGCACATTCCAGGCAAAGTGTCCCTGGAAATCAAACATTCCTCCACATGAAAGCCAGTGCTCAGGATAGAGCGCGCGACGCCAATCAAATTTCGAGCTTCTGCTGAATGCCCAGACCTCAACCAGATTAAGGACAGCTGACAACTGCAATAAACCTACCCGTGTATTTGCATGGAAGTGCAACAAACCTTTCAACTCACAACTGCAACAATCAATGCGTCCAGGATACCAGAGAGAAGCTGAGTCCCACCGCCATTGATGAATGACAGTGACGCCCACTGCTCCTTGTCATTTCCTGGCCAGCATTGACCTTGACCCTGGCCCACTGCAATGCCACATCTTCATCCTAAGCAAGCTTCAGCCAGCACATGACTCCATCACACGATTGAACACCAAGAGTTAGTTGGTCAAAACTACAAGCCCACATGCAGCTAAGCTCCTTCCCAGACAGAGCTCCGTACATAGTGGCAATCTCTTCAACAACATCTGGCATCTCAACTGGCAACGGCAGGCTTGCTATCTTGGGTGCCAAGCACTCACGCTCATCGTTGGCTTCCTGCCAAGCAAAGGTAGCAGCACTAACCAAAAAGAAACAACTAACGCCGATCAAAAATACAATCTGTCCTGGTTCAACCTCAAAATCTGCTCTTTGATAATCGTACACCAAGGCGGCAATTCATCGGCGCTGTCAGCTAGCATGTTGAGAGTGGATATAACGGGACTGGCTCCCGTGAACCCATCAAAAGCCGCTCGTAATGAAGACATCGCAAGACAATGGACACGGCTGATACAAGATTCCAAGAAAAGAAATCCAAACAAAACATAGTTCCAGCTGAACTGAATAAAACAACATTCTGGATCAGAGCGCCCCCACAAAGTTTTCACGGACGTCAGGCGCTGCGGACCATAGGATTCTGGACCCTCAAGCTACTCAGAATCCTATGGCAACTGGGAGTTGCCATAGGATTCCCCAGGGTATATGATTTTTTGCGTGTCAATATACAGCGCTTCCCCCCACTGACTATCCCTTGTGAATCCTATGGCAACTCCCAGTTGCCATATGATTCTGGCACATTCTGCCTACACTAATCCTACGGTTGGCAGCCAGGTGCCTTTTGAATTTCCAATTCCAAAACCTAGCCAGGTCTATGGCAACTCCCAGTTGCCATACGATTATCGGAAATTGGCACCCCAAATCCCAGGTCTGTGGCAACACCAAATCCCAGGTCTACGGCAACCCCAAATCCCAGGTCTACGGCAACCCCAAATCCCAGGTCTACAGCAACTCCCAGATTGTCTGAAATTGGCACCCCAAATCCCAGGTCTACGGCAACCCCAAATCCCAGGTAAAAAAAGAAACTCCCAGTTGCCATAGGATTGTCGGAAATTGGCACCCCAAATCCCATGGGGTTCCCGTAGACCTAGGATTTGGGGTTGCCGTAGACCTGGGATTTGGGGTTGCCGTAGACCTGGGATTTCGGGTTGCTGTAGACCTGGGGTTTGGGGTGCCAATTTCCGACAATCCTATGGCAACTGGGAGTTTGGGGTTGCCGTAGACCAGGAACGACTCCCTCCCCCATCTCCCTCCAAGCCCTGGGCTACTTCAGACTGGCTGCTATTGGCGGCCGGAACCAACTGCCCCGCCAGGCGCCAGCGCGCCCGCTTCCGAGCAAGCCGAGGGTGTCCTATAAGCCTGGTTCCGTCGCCAAAGAGTACGGATCACGAGGAAGATTCCTATTTCAATGAGCAGCACAGAAGACGAAGAGGCATGCTCCCCCACTGAGGACACGGAGCGATCCAATGATGACGCCAACGTTCGCCCTCACCGAGGTGAGCGAGGGCGAGCCAGAGCAGGATGAGAAATGGCAGGGGAGGGGGGTGGGGAGGTGAGGAAGGGAGGGGGCGAGACGGAGAGGAGGTCTACGGCAACCCAAACCGCAGGTCTACAGCAACCCCAAACCCCAGGTCTACACCAACCCCAAATTCCAGGTCTACCCCAAATTCCAGGTCTATACAGCAACCCCAAATTCCAGGTCTACAACACCAAATCCCAGGTCTACAGCAACCCCAAATTCCAGGTCTACAGCAACCCCAGCTGCTGGATTTAAATGGGCTGAAGTCAAGCTGCTGAGTGATAAGGTTCCTGGTCAACAGAAAACTCAAAGTACGATGCAAATGTGGAGTTGGAACATGTGCAGTGCCTGAGGGCCAAGCTGCCAAATGCCAGATTCAAATCGGAATGCCTGAGGGTCAACCCAAGAACTGGGTATGATCTGAAGCTGCACAGTCCCAGTTGTGAGATTCAAATGCAAGTGCCTAATAGGCCAGTTGCCAGATGCATAGCCACTTGCCTGAAAGTCGAGCTGCTAGATAATTAAGCCAGAACGCTGGAACTACAGCAAAGCAAAATGTCAGATGCAAATTGTCAGTTTTCAGATGAAGGTGTCACAGCACAGCAGGAACCTGGAACAAGAATTCTATTTTCAAGGCAATCTTAAGGACCACGGAAGCAGTACTCCGCCAACACTGAGCTCGTTTTGGGCACTGCGGGACACTGCTGCTCTGAATTTGGCGCTACTTCCAATTCACCAAGATCGCCAAAATAATGGCCGCGAATATGTTTGAAGTAAAGGCGTTGCCAGCCAATTCCTGACTCTTTTTTTGGTCAAGTTCACCAAGACCTGCTTTCTGTACTTCTTCTGGGCCAAGTCCTTGCAACCGCAAGTGGAGGTTGCCAGTCACATTGGAATTGGCGAAGCAATGGCCTTGAAACACATATAGGTACTTCTTGGGAGTAGGCAAGGGTGACAGGTCGAGCTGAAACGGACGTAGTTGACGGAGTCCCCAGTGTTTGCCACCAGGCAATCCTGGTCCAAAGGATTCTTCCGCAATTGCAGGGCAAGCTTCAGGATCGCGCATTCAACCTCCCGCTCAGTGAGGTCCAACTTGTCCTTCTGCTGCACCAACGCCTTCTGAACTTTGCGCTTCATCTCTGAGTCCTCGATGTCCCCTTTTTGTTTGAAAGCATCATGCTGTTGTTTCCACAGAGGTGGCTTCTTGTTTTCTTTTTGGATGTCCACCTTTTTTTGTCATTTTGTTTTTTACACCTGACATCTCACCAGCACGCAAGGCAAACTTGGCATCTGACAAGAACTTGGCAAGAACATCTGGCTTGTCAACTTTGCAACTTGCAACAAAATCCCAAACTCTTTGCACCTGCTTCATGTGAATCTCTTGGCCATGTGCACCAAACCCTGCACTTCGCATCACAAAAACACCATATGTTCTTGATCTGCTTTGTGGGATCCCAAAGTCACGAGTGTTGACCAGGTTCCATGAGCCAGCGTATCCTAGCTCTGACAGTTTGTCTGTTGCAACTTTTGTCCCTTTTTCATTGACAGCCTTGCGCATCTTGTCCAGTGCAGCCACACACTCCAGCATGATGAAGCGCGGTCTAGCATCCATGCCACATGAAGACAACACATCTAGCATTTCCATGAAGCTGGAGCCGCTTCTGCCCTCTCTGTCCAAGATTGAGCAAGGGGTGGTTGTCATGGAACTGACATCATCACATTCAATGGCTCGGATCAAAATGTCTACATTGGGCTCTTTCAAGCCATTCAGCTCAGCTGTCTTTGCTTTGAACAGTGCAGGCGCAGCATGCTCTCCACCACAACTCCGATGCACTTCCTGGCAAAGAGCTCTCTTCCACGCCACCATTTCACTGTAGAATACTGTTTGGCAAGCAACTGTCAATCCAAGTATCTCTGTGATCTTGGCCTCCAAAGTTTTTGAAGCTATGGTGCACGTTGCCATCCCAGCGCAGAGCTCACCAATGTTCAATGTGTGTTCACTGTGATGTGATCGCAAATGATCAACATCATTTGAGTGCAGCTTGTCGACAACCCAAGTCACATACCTCATCAGGTTCGAAGGCGTATCAGGACTGGCTTCACCTTCTGTGTCAGAGGAATCTGTTTTTTCGTTTTTCCCCTTTTCGGCACTTCCATTGCGCTTCTTGTAGTCGAACTCTCTTTGTTTCTGCTGTCTCTGATGTGGCTTCGCTGGCAGATTCATCGACAGCAGCATCAGAACAACCACGGCTCCCACCGCCACCATGACCACGGCTTCTGACACGACCGCCACTGCGACCGCCGCCAGGACCACCGCCCCGATGCGCCGAGAGGCAGGGCGGCAGGATGGCGCCGCCTCTGACTCAGAGGTTGACACACTGCCTTCTGATTCCTTCATTTTGATCCATCACAGGGAGGATCCCTGGTTGGGTAGATACATCGCTATGGATACGTCTTGGTGGACGGGTCTCCATAGATGGGTATCTAAGCTTCATCCAGGAATGGATGTGTCGCTATGAACACTGCTCACACTTTGTGAGTTTCCAACGCAACAACGTCAAGGCGACGTACAGAGACCATCACTGCAGAGTGCCTGTGGAAAAGGAAGAGTACACAGAGCGCTGTGTGAGAAGCACTCTAGCTAGTAGAGATGTACACATGTAATGTACAACTATAATCGTCCGCAGACGAGTTGCCCTCGTCCGAAGACGGGGGGGTCCTGCGTCCGCAGACGCCTGAGTCCGAAGACAAGGTCGACATATATCGTCCGCGGGCGAGTTGCCCTCGTCCGAAGACAGGGAGTCCCGCGTCCGCAGACGCCAGAGTCAGAACAGCTCCCATGGCCACACGCACGCTCTATATATACTTGCCGTTGTTGCTAGGGGGCTCAGGGGCCCTTTTGGAAATGGTACAGCCATCATTGTCATTCATTGTTACATGCAAATCTCAGGCAACTTGATCCCATTATTACTTCTTAAAAACCTTTAACAGTAAAATCCTTTAACAGTTATTAAATTTGTAAATCAAAACTGTAGAAAATGTCACGACACAAAGGCAAAGTTAGAATTAATTGGTGCTGGCTAGAAATGTAAGACTTCAGTTTCAAATGTAAGACTGGTGTTTTCAATAAAAGCCCTTGAACATTAAAGCATGATTAGCGGTACATTATAATATTCAATTTCCCAAATTGGTCTATCAATGAAGATTTCACTGATACATACGTACAACAAACTGACAACTGACATTGTTCCGATGATACATGAATCCGCATAAGGCCGCCGTTGTGGAATAAGAGCAGCACGCGAGCAGCCGTTTTACCTGCCTGCCAACTCTCATTTAGTGGCTCATTGGCTCAGTCGGGTCATCAGCAAGCTGTTCCAGCGACATGGTCTTGAGGTCCAACTTTGCGCGATCTCGAGCTGTGTGAGCACCATTCAGCAACCTGCGCATGAACTCCAAGGTTTCTTCGAGCTCATTCTTGGAGATGCCAACATCCGGGAGCAATGTTGGATTGTCTTCAAATTTGTCATCAATCTCGTCCAAAGTGCACACAGCCTGCATCGTCAGGGTTGCAACCTGCACCAAGTCGTCAAGGTCCTGCATTTTGCGCGTAAAGGCGACAGTAGGCTGCGCCCGCGCTGCAGGAGTCTGCTCAGCCATGCTTCCCTGTGGTGGATGGGCGACGACGAGTTTGAGCCTATAAGCCGGCGCTTAAAAGTGTCGAGCGCGGCAAGGGTGAGAGTTTGTGTGGTGCAGTGCAAGGGTGAGCAAGCACACTGTCTAACATTTTCAGACCTCGCCGGTCGGAGAGAGAGTTGGTTAGTTCAGGATGCCGCAGAGCTTGTCTGCGCTTGCTATTGCCATGGCTGCAAAAAGGCCGCCAATCAAAGAATCAGCAGCAGGCTGGCGTTCAAACGGCTGTGTCCCACACACGCCAACGCCAGGGCTCAAGTCACTATAAGTAGACCCCTCGCCACATTTCCGAGGAAGCGTTTTCCTCCTCTTCCTGGTCGTCCTCTTTCTTGCCTTTGCCGTTGCGGGGCTTCTTCTTTTCAACTTTCTCCGGCTCTTCCTCCTCCGGCTCTTGGTCCTGTCCATTGTGCTTGTGTTTGCGACCCCTTTTCTTTTCACTTGCCTTGGGCTTGGGTTCAGACGCCTTGCTGCCCTGGGCGAAAGAATGTGGAGCCTTCACGCGAGAGCTCTCCCAAGATGTGGTCCGCGAGAAGAATCTCCAAGCGAGACGCGTGGCTGTCTGTACCGCACACAGCGATCACTTTTGTGCGAGTTGCTAAGCAAGCTTTGCAAAACTCACCTTGCGCCGGAGACAGATCAACAACAGATGTAGCGCAGTAGCTTGCGACCAGCTCTTGGTAAAACTCACTGGGAGACATGCTTGAGCTGAAGACGGTCTCTTCGTTGCCTGCGATGTCCTTGGGGTCGACATCTGGAAGAGTCACGGTGCGCTTGTCGCCCAAGAGCTCGATCTTGTCCTTCCTGCACAAGAAGGAAATAGTGAGAGAGTAGAAACGAAAGTCTAAGAGGGTGTCGAAAAAATTTTAGAATCGCACACCAACCTGCTCATTCTCCAAAGGCTCGTAGCCGGCATCGCAGTCACAAAACCAATGGCGTCTCCACTCGACCACAGCCACTGTAGATTTGACGCGGTTTCTCGGGGAGGATGACGCTGAGGGCCTTGTCTGAGTAGAGAATGAATTCCATTATTTGGGTGTCGGAGTGGGCCTTGACTCTCTTCTTTCTGTCACGAATGCTTTCCTGGCAGAATGTGGTCGACAATGACGAAATGACAGTCTGACTCTAAACCACAGCGGGTTTCAAACTTTCCAAAGTTAATTCCCACCTTGTTGAAGCACAACCACATCGTTTGTGAGCTGCTGTCTTTCAGGAAGCCTTTGGGCAAAATGTTCAACGGGCCGAAAACTGCCGCCAGGACTGCTTCTCCAGGGCAAGTGCACTTCCCACTCTTGTCCTGCTGCGCGCCCAAGCCAATCAAAGTTGATCCAAGCAGCTTCTGGACGAGAGTTTCGTCTGGCCTCCACACTTTGCGCAGGCCATCTTGGCACCCCGGACCTGTGCTTTCACCCAGCAGCTGGTGTCCAGGTGGCACAGGATGCAGCTTTTGCCGGCTTCTCCTCGTGGTAAGTTCTCCTTCTCCACCGCGGCAGTCATGCCGGCAGCGCTGTTTGCTTCCGTCACAAATGCGCAGTACATGCGGACAGTCTGGTTCGCAATGGCCTTCCGGTATTGCGGCGATCCTTTGGGGAGAGTGTTGGGCGTCTTTCGCGCCAACTTCAGCAGGCCGTCGGCAGTCTCTGCTTCAGCAGCGGTTCCCTCCCCGTCTTCGTCGACGAGCTCCATAGCTTGCAACGCGACCTTCTCATCTGCCAGCTCATTCCCTCGCAGGTTCACGACTCTCGTCCAAGCCTCTTGGATCGTCTCCATCTCATTGAGGATTTCAGGGTGGGAGTTTGGCTTCATGCCCTGCTTGAGGATGTTGTCGTATTGCTTCAGGTAGACGACGTCCTGGATGAAGGTCAGGGCTTCCAGGGAGGACTTGGTCAAGGGGCCTTGCCAACCGATATTGTCCACAGTGTTGGATCTGGTTGCGACTGGGTCACGCAAATGCTCCTTCAGAAGGACTCGGTCGGCATCCTTCAGCTTCGCTTGGACACTCATGATGTCCAAGATGTACGAGAGGCAGCGCCACTTGAACTCGTAGAGTCAGAGGTGGATTGCGCCCGGGTTGTTGGCGGATCCGATCATATCTTTCTTGCTCAAGTCATCATCTCGGATGACGCCGTGGCAGAGCAAATCGTCGATCAGCTGGAAGATGAACCGGCGGGAAGCCAAACAACTGGGACGCTGGGCTAGATTTTCCAACTTCACCAAGCTGTTGAAGCAACTGTCGGGGCCCTTCAAATTCTCCTGCTTGTTCACAATCTCGGTGATGGCTTGGTCCGATTGCAGCTTTGTCACAATGGTCTTGGCGGCAGTGAAGTTCCATTCGCAATAGTTGGAAGCATCAACGGCCGAGTGACCAGTGCCTTTCTGCGCGGTCATCAAATGCTTATTCTTCAGGAGCTGCACCACTTCCTGGTCAGACAGCTTGCGCCCCTCCAGCTTTTCCATCAGCGCCTGGACACAAAAAGTCATCGGTTTAAAATCGCGCCTGAAGGTGGTAGAGCTCAGCCGCATTCTGCCAAGCGGTGCAAGTCAAACTCTCGTGCTCTTGCTGAACGAGCTGGCTTTTTTTTCAAGGCATGCACCCACACATCGGCTTCTGAGCAGGCGGTCATTACCACCGGAACTGCGGTCCTCACAAGGATGTCTGGAAAGTAAATAATAAGGAAGGAAAGGAAAAATCAGTGGATTCAAAAACCTTCAAATAATAGCCTAGCATCAAGGCTTCTTTCCAAGCCGCTTTGCAGGCTGCTGTGGCACCAGGCTTGCTCAGGTCGGCAGCAGCTTTCAAGAAGATCGCGTGACAAATTTCCAACGGGGTGATGACCACGAGTCCAGAGGGCTTGTCGGTGAGGCCTGAAGAGTCCACTTGTACTTCCAACAGTTTGTGGAAGAAATTGTTCTGCCGACCTTCAGGAAAGTAGAAATCGGCAAGTTGAGAAACTCGGACACGGTTGAGAGGTACTCCTGGTGCTGGGTTCTTCCAGCAGTCCAGCCAGAAGAGGTTGCGCGAAGAAATGTAGCTGCCATGACACTGAAGTGCCACTTGCGCTTTCGACAGGTCGTACACATCCTGACAGGGTCAACGACGACGATCTACAGAAAACTGTGTGAAACATGTGGCACATCCGTCCTGAATGCCAGACTTCTCACCGACCTTGGCGGCGATGGGCGTGGGCTGGATCTCTGTCAGGTCGGCGCTAAGCTCCTTGTAGATGACAGCCAAGTCTTGCTTCAAGCACTCGTAGTAGTCCTGGATCAGGCGCCCCGCCAGCTGCTTCGGCCTCAGGAAGGTCTGACGGTGCAGCTTTAGCCTTGGCCTTGTTCTTCACTCCGGCCTTCGACTGCTTTACCAAGCTCTGGTCATGCTTGGCTTGCTGCACAAGACGAGTCAGACGCTTCCGTTCATCTTCTCGCAGACGACTCTTTTCTTCCAGGCTCACATCTGCAGACAAACTGGCCTCCCAAGTACGAAGGTCATCCTCCACAGTGGCCTGTTAGGCCTTGTTCAGCCTCCAAGTCGAAGGATGCTTGGTAGGAGCCATGTCGGGTCACAGGGCAAGAGCTCAGTGGCTGCAAACATGCGCTAACTTGAGAAAATGAATGAAAATGAAACGTTTTACCAGAGCCAACAATGAGAACCAAAAATGCATTTTTTGTCAATGTGGATAAGTCCCTGATGCAGCCAGCAACTTTTTGACACAAGCCGTTTCAGATGAGAGGCGCTAGCTTCTGCGACGGCCCCCTCGACTGGCAGCTTCAAAAAGCCGATCAGACAAGTCAGCCAGGTCGGCAGTTCGACGCTGTTTCCACGGATCTTGGCGTTCCAAGTTGGAGGGCCACAAGGACCCAGCTTGTAGCGCAGCCGGCAAAAGTCGCATCAAGACACTGATGGACATGCTGTCACCTAGGGCCCCCATAACTTGCTTCTCAGCTGCCTCTGGCGTGGAAAAGCTTGTTTTTCGTTGCACTGCTGCCATCATTTTCTCAAAGATGGCAGCAGGTATACCTTGAAAACGAGCACATTCGACACCGTCCAGTCTGCGAAGCTGCTTGGGCAAATAGTAACCTTTCTGTAGGCAACGCGTCCTGATGAGGCAGGGGCACAGGTTGTTCATTTTGCTTTGCCACTTTGCACTTGCACCGATGTCCAATACTGTGCCTTCTTTCCAGATGTTTGGCCCATGCTTTTCTTCATAGAAAGGCAAAGGTGCTTTCTCGCTGCCCAGTCGATCAGTATCCAAAAACGACTTGAGGGTGGGGCATGCAATGGACTTTGTGAATCGGAAATGAAACTGCTGCTTCTTGGCGGTCCGGAGGAAGGCCACAAAATAGCATCGACATCGACTCTGAGGAACACCATGTTCTTTTGTCGAGAGCTTCTTCATGTAGACAATGTAACTCAAGGCCGCAAAAAATTTCCTCATGGCTTTGTGCGTTTTCGCGTGCTTCTTGTCCAAAAACCCTTGAATTTGTTCAAGGATCACGACACGGGGCTTCCAGTAGGCAATGTATTTGAGCCCTTCAAAAAGAAGAAGGCCTCTTCGTAGCCCATCACGCGCGCCAAGCTTCTTGCCGCAGCTACTGTATGCTGGACAAGGAAACCCTGCAATGTACAAATCGCTAGGGATTGTGTCCTCCAAGCGTCGATCGAAAATGTCACGCTGCAGCCGCTCCTTTTGGGTTGACAAATTCAAAGCTTTGTGGACGGCTTGCAGAAGGCAACGCTTCATGGTATCTTTTGCTGTTCCTCCCACAAACTCCATGTGCTTGTCCTCGAATCCGAGTAGAGCTAAAGCTATCATTTCGGAGCCGATGCCCACGCAGTCAGCAAAAACTCGAAGTTTTCGTTTTGGCATGGGCGCAGGTTTCCGCCTCTTCTTGTGGTCCCGAACAAAATCACGCAGGGCAGCTATGTGCTCCTCAACCTCCGTCTGCGGCAATCCGCGAGCCTTCAGCGCAACGCCTCGCGCGAAGCTCATTTTCCTCTTTGGCGCCATGGCCAGGAAGGAGGGGCGAAAGGTTGCAAGAAGATTCGGAAGCAGGGTATGTTGTGTTTGCAAACACTTGCAGTTTCATGTCGTCGTCGTTGATTAATAAGTAGTAACTAACGACACTCAGTCCGAAGGGAAGAGCTTGGGTGTATATGGCTATCTTAGAAGAAACTTAAACTCTAACCGAGCAATGCTTGAGACAAAAAATCACGAACTCAATTTCATTTGATTTACGCCAGGGGCAGATTTACGCAAGGGAAATTGTGGTTTCGTCGTCGTAAGGGGGGTAGCAAATCGCTGCTGTCCTTACCCACAGCCAGACCGGCCTGGAGTGGGGTAAGGATAGTAGCAAAACGCCTAAGGGTGCTAACTTTTTGATTTGCTACTAGTCTTACGCATTTTGCTACTGTCCGTACGCAAGGCCAGACCGGGTAGTGATAGTAGCGATTTGCTTCCCCCCTTTCGCAACTCCAGACCGGCCAGGGTCCGCGTAAGAATTGACGCGCGCTCCGTCCTTACGCATCGCCAGACCGGCCCGGGTCCGCGTAAGAAGTTGCGACGTCACGGTTTTGTTGTAGATGTGCCAGCCACTAACCCCGAAGTTTTGCTACGAAATAGGATTACTCCTTCACTTGGCACTTTTCAGTCAAGTACTCCACAAAAGTGTCTTTTCCAAACGTGTGCAAAGACTTAATTTGCTATCAATTTCTTTGCTTGAGGATCTCGCTCGGCCAGGAGTGTAATGGATCTCTGTTTATCCAGGCTGGTCGCCTTCAACTTGCGCCACCCACCTCTTTCCAGAGCCCATGCCAAGACTTTGAGAAACGCAGGATGTAGATTGCGAAAAGGAGGAAAGAAACACTGTTGCGATACGAGGACCCTCAGATTTCAAACTTTTCTTCTGACTGTCCTGATTGCGCGAAGTTAACTATTTTCTCAATTTAAATGCAGCCAAGCAACTTTGACCAACTGCAGGGGATGTAAGAGCTCGGTAGGGACTGGGCAAGAAGACCACGTTTTCCGAGCTCCCAATGACTTCCAATTCCAATCGCGCGGTGTGCAAACCCGATGGCAATCTTGTTGTCGGGCCGCTAAATTAAAGCGGCGATGCGTTTTGCGTCTTGCTGAGCATGCTTTTTCTTTTGGGCAGCAGCCTGGGTAAATGGTTCACGACCTTCGTCATCTGACAACAAACGCCCTTCCCGTGAAGCAGCCACGGCACGATCCAAGCGCCTCTTCTTTTGCATGGCTAACTCTTTTGTAGCTTTGGTCGACATCGGCCGACGGTCGTCCGAGGCTGCCGACCTCGTTGAGGATGCAGGAAGAGCGCGGATGGCTTCGGTAACAGCTTTGCGTTTCTTGCGCAAAAAAGTAGCTTCAGAACCCGCTTGTTTCTTTCTAGGCACTCCAGCATCCATGCGCTTCCTTTTCAGTTTTCCTGTATGCTTTTTCACCGCCGAAGCAAATAATCGGCGAGCGCCCCGCAAGATGTCTTGCTCAGACTTTTCCACCATGGTCAGCACACTCACGTGTCGCCGCTCTGTATCTGCGGCTCTAGGACCAAATCGCCCAGAATGAAAGCAACGGTCAGCTTTGCTGAAGCTTTGTTCCACTCCCGACCTGGAAAGGCAGAAGGGCGAATGTTGTTGAAAAGAGACGACGTATTAATTATGTATTATATTATAGTTATTATTACAGCCAAGACACGAGGAAGGAGTCCAGCAGGTATATGCCTGAAGCGCTTTCGCCAGGTTATCTAACTTGTACTTTTTCTGCAAGGCAGCAGACTTTAGCGTGTGGGCGAAGGCCGCCTTCCAAGCTTCTCTGTTGTCTATTTAAGTCTATTTGCGACGAAAGCTTTTGAGCCAAAGCTATTGGGCGGAGCGTCTCCCACTCGTGTTTCAAAAGTGCAGGGTCCAAGTCCAAGGCGAGCGCGATCCGACGCAAGCACTGAGAAGTCTGTTGGGTTGTTGTCGCTTCACTTGACAACGTATGGTCGCCGAGATTGAAAACCATCATTGAGTTGAAGACCTCGAAGTCAGGAAACTCTGCTCGCACCGTAGCTTCGCACAGCTTGAGCCATGGTTGAAATGCTTTCAAAGCTCGGTCCAGAGCGCCTGGTTGAAGAACCAACAGTCGACATTGTCCACCAATCAAAGAGTACAAAGAGCCGGATTCCAGAACGTGAAGCACGTGTTTCGAATAACCTTCGACTTCCCAAGCCTTGCCCAAACGAAAGAGTGCGTGAAGCTCATCCAAGAAGTGCCCAATTTCTTGGTTCAAGGCAGCCGGGTCAGTATTTTCTGCATCAAGGAAGCGGCAAAGCTGCATCAAACTGTCTGCCCCGCCCGCCGCCAGCGCCAAAAGCAAGAGCTTGTGGCAAGAAATGTTTGCCAACCATTTCCTGGCCCAGTGCTCCTGGGACGGGAGAAACAATGGAGACGCTGACTGCCGAAAGCTGCTGGAATCCCATCGCCTGAAGCGTTGGTGACCCCGGTACCTGAAAATGAAGAGCTGATCCGGGAAGTTCGCTATGTCAGGCGTGATACTACCGGAAGCTCCAGCTCTTCAAGTGCCCAGTCGAAAGCCGTCTCCCGTGGCAGGACTGCAAAGGGAAGCCCCATCAATCTCGGCTATTTGAGCCGCTTGGAAGGGCAAGAACGCCGTGGAGAGTTGCTTCGCGGCATGGATGCCCCTATGGAAGAAAGAGAAGGTTGGGAGGAATCGCTTCGTGCTGAAGCTTTGGTTCCTTCACCTGATGAGGTGCCTGCATGGATGGGCATCGCAACCCAGCTGCCACAACGACCAGCTGGAAGCCAGGCAGGCTATGGAATGGCCCCAGCATCTGCTGCCGCCGCTGCTGATGAAGATTCTGAGACGGACTGTGAGTTTGAGTTTTTTGATGGTTGAGTGTGGCTGAAGGTAGCTGCACCGCAGCTAGGGGGAGTGTGGTTGAAGATCCACACAGCACAAAACAAGAAGTGTACCCCTCCAGCTTTTCGCATTTCGCATTTCGATGCTTGCGCAGGTTGCCTTGAACACTAAGGCATTCGCTCTGATTTGGCGCAAGAAAAGGACCGCTTGACTCTCGCGGTCGCATCGTCCACTTGACCTTTCATAGTTTCAATGGATTCCCTTCATGTGTCAAGGAACCCTACGCCACCACAGCATGTGCGACAACCAGCAGGGAGCAGGGATGATGACGCAATTTGACACACTTTTTTCCAATTTATCTATCGGTCTATTCCCGACACTCACTGCTAGCGGCCATGCAGTTTCTTAATTTATGCAACCCCAAAATGACAAGAACCACCGCAATTCTCGCAACAAACCTTTTGTCGTGAGATTTTGGCAGCTTATTCAGTTTTGTCAATGTCCCCACCATTGCTCAGAGAGTTGAAGGTGGTGTGAATGCTTGAAGAATGGAAAAACTTACAGATCATTCAGCAAGAGAAAAACATTTTCATATACCATCACAGTCGTCGGAGCATAAACATGGACACGACTGCAAACTGGCATGGAAGGCCCTCAACCTTGCCCACACAGCAATGACAAAGCTTACTGATGATTTGCTTCCAAGTCTCGAAGATAGACTTTGGAATAGAACGGCAGCTTGTCAGCGGCGAAACGAGTCAGACACTGTGTTTTTGACCTATGACGGATTGACGCACATGTGCGTCGTGCGGCTGCTTGGCTCCAAGGATAGCGATCTCGTTTTTGCCATCGGGGCCATCCTGAAGGGAATGCCGACAGTGCGACAACAATGATCAGCAGACCTTGGACACGCCTATGAGAGTCAGCCTTCAGTGTTACAGTTGGCGATCAGTTGGGTTGAAACGAACCCGAAGGAGCAGAAAACCGCACAATGAATAATTTGTTTTGTTCCGGAGTTGCTTGTTTTTGTATACATTGGTTGGAACTTGTTTGCAAATAAGTTCCGCAACTGAAGTCTTTCGCTGAAAGCCTGACTCTTGCATGCTCCACTTAGTGTTGCGTGAGGCGCAAGTAGATGTGACGGCTCTTCAGCACGAAGTCATACGGCTGCGAGGCACCTCAACGTCGTTCCCATCATGTGTGCTAGATGCATGTATGACAAGAACAAGTCAAGATAAAGCCGTGTACGGCCAGTGTACGGGTCACTTTGAAAAGGACTGGCCTCAATTACCGTAGACGTCGCGTTTCTGTCATCTACATTTACATAGTAGCGTTCATTTTCAATTTGCAGTGATGCAATTGTGCTGATGGACTTCTAGCGATTCTAGCTGCCATTTACACCGTTAGGCCTGCTCACTACCCTCGAAGCCCAGAGCGAACAGCAGCGTTGCAGCCTCGGGCCATAATAAGGAAATTGTTCCGGAGTGCGCAGGCAACAGGCAGTGACCACAAGGCTGTGCAACGGTGAAGCTGAGGCTTGGTTCTGGATGCCTTCCAGAAAGAGCAACACAAGGTTGCTCTTGACGCTGAGGCAATGCAGCGAGAAGATGCTGTGGTTTGGTAGTTGTATAGTTGTATATTGTCGTGTTCCATTGCTGCGTTGCGCATACTGGGGCACTACGTGCTCAAACCAAGGAACAGCACCAGCATTTAGCAACATCACAGCATGTTCAGATTTTTTCCTTGCAAAGCAGGCCTCTCTGAATATCAGACCATTTTGTGAACAGCCTATTTCTTGTGAGGGGTCGTCAGCAGGTGCAGACAGAAGACACTAGAGCAGGAGCTACTGTGATTGCACTGGTGATCATTTTGTACGGCTTTTGTCGGCGTGTCATCCTAAGCGCCTTTTTCGGCCTTTTGGCACTTGATTTGGCTTGGATTGAGGAGACCCAAGGATATGCGGTAACGACGCTTGCGAGGTCAGGTGGGTGCGGTAAGTGCCCAGCTGTTTGTGGCGCCGAGCAGGCTCAACGAATACAATTGGACGCATTGCACCAGGAAGATCCGATCTCAGTTGTTTTCGTGCTGCGCGAGTCTTCACGCGCTATTTCATGAGTACGGCCAACCTTTACACGTTGAGTCTATCGAGCAAAGTGCTTTGCGTGTGATTGTGCTAGTGGTAGTTTGTGTGCCTCGGAGGTAGGTGACAAAAGCCGCGAACTGCGGAGATCGCACGACACCGTCAGAATCTTATGCTTTTTCAAGTTTGAAGTGCGTCAAGTTGCCAACAAGTAACAAGGTTGTTTCAGCCCAAATTCTAGAAAACTTGAAACAAGCAGTTACAGGAATTTACAGGATAAGCTATATTATATAAAACATTTTACAGCTCTGGTTAAGGAATCAAGTTCTGGAGAGCTGCAGGCTGCAGTTTAATCTTGAAATCACGAAAGGTTGCTCGGCAACCTTGAGTTTGATAAGCTTTAGCTTAGGAGCAGGATTCTCAATGACCTGATTTGGTGGTCACGAAAATGACTTTTGACTTCGCGGGGGCCCCCTTGGGATCAAATCTTCCCTGGGACGGGTCGCCTCTCCATTTCATTTGCTTGCTTGCTGGCTTGCTTGCCTGCTGCTTGCTGGTCGGTTTGCTGCTGCTTGCTGGTGCTTGCTGGTTTGCTGCTGCTGCTTGCTGGTTTGCTGCTGCTGTCGCGGTCAGCTGCTCTCAGCTGCTGCTGCTGGTCTGCTGCTGCTGCTGCTCCCTCTGCTGCTCCCTTTGCTGCTGCTTGGTGCCTTTGCTGCTGCTTGGTCGGCTGCTGCTGCTGCTGCTGCTGCTGCTGCTTGCAGGTGCTGCCGCTGACCTTCGGTTGCTTACCAACCTTTCATCCACCCCCCTTTTCTCAAGTATTTGTTGTCCATGTGCATGTAAAAGAGAACAGAAGAGATGTCAAGGATGCTGGCTAACCCCCACTCACGCTGGCAGAGCTCAAGCCTTGTCTTTGGGCTAGGCGCTCTCAAGAACATCCCGAAATTGGAAGCTCCCCCAAAAGCACCAACCAGGGCAAGTCAAACAGTGAAAGCCAGTTGGTTTGGTTGAATTAAACTAAACTTGGCCCTAGCTTGTTCTTTCAGGGATGCCGCACCAGGTATACCGGTAATCTCGGCATACTGTCGCAAATGCTACCATAGTAGGATGAAAAGTTGAATGAAAGGTAAAATGCAGCTCTTTCATGCTACTATAATAGTCTCCGTACGCACTAACATCACTACCAGCGAACAAGAAGGATTTAGAAAATTACCTTGCACGTTTTTCCAGTTTGTTTCGTGACTCATGTTTCGAACTGAATGTCTCGGTATGTTTGTTAGGTGCGACTCCTGCGGTCTGAGCTGAAGCAACAGTGTGAGGCACTCTGACAGACCATGCATTGGGTCCTGTCTCATCCTATGTCCACTATTTGTTGTTCCATTTTTGCTTATGTTAGCCATAAAAAATGCTGTGCTTTTTTGGGGGCTGCGTGAGAACAATGTTGGTCTATTGAGTCTATTGTTCAGTCCAGCTGCCGCAAGTGCTGGTGTTTAACATGCAAGATGAGCAGCTGCACGCATGAAGCTGGCCGGCACTGCACGTCTCCTTTCATGGTCAGAAGTTTTTTGTTTTGTTTGCAAATAGTTGTTTGCAGTTTGTTTCTGGATATGCGGGGAGAACTTGCAGACGTTCATTGAAGAATTTGCAGTTGTTGGCTACAACTTTCCATTCCCAATCGGGCATTCGATCCGCAATCCAAGTTGCAGAGCAGCGGCAAAGTGGTGGGGGTGGTAGTAGTAGTGGTGCTGATTGTGGTGGTGGTTTTGTTGCTTTTTCTTACGAGGGGGAGAGAGGGTCCAATGAATGTAAGGTTTTTTCCCGACCTGGAGAAAACATAAGACAACAACCTACGCAACGTGCAACAGGTGAGACTGCATGTTGGTTATTTTATATAAGGTAAAAATTGTTGAAGGAAAAAGCACCGCTTATATACATATTTGGTATAATGCAAAGCGATCATGAAAATCATCCATCATCCAGGTCTGGGAGAGATCCATAAACCAGTTGCGTGCTTACACGCATTGCTCATTTATGCGTATTTTCATGGAGGACTTTGCGCCTCCAGTGGCGAGAGAAGGCTGCATAAGCGATTCGAGCAGTTCCTGCTGTGTTTGTGCCTGCTACAGGTTTCGCCAAAGAAAAGCCTGCAAAGATTTGAGGTGCTTATATAAAGAGATAGCAAGAGAGGAAGGGGAATAGGACAATCAAAGGCAGGGGAAAGACGAAAGAATGGAGAACAAGATGCAGAAAGGCTTTATACATTTGTGGATATGGTATATTTTAACTATATCAATTATACCCACACACCCTTGACATAGCAGATAGCTTTTTGCGGTTAAAATTCATTAAGCCTTGTGGCCCAAACCTTCTAGAGGTATGCTTGTCATCCTCACGAATCTGTGAGGGTGCGGATTGGTGCCATGCCCTGCGCGAGTGCGTCTCCTGGTGTGGTGATTCCTTTGGCTAAGGTTCCTGCTCGCTATGGATTCTCTCGAAGCTGTGAGGGTACTTTTGGACAGCGCCTAGAACGTTGGTTGATCTGTCACGACTATATGCTGGTGCTTTTTCAGACAGAGGGAGGCGACTATCTTCTTCTGAAAGTACCACGCTCGTTGTGGCCGTGGTTACGCTGGGGTCAGATGGTTGGTTTTGCGAAGTCCTTTATCGGTGGATGCCCATGTTACACCATGTTGGTAGAAGATCCGAACACCACAGAAGTGATTCAGGAAACACGCTGGAATTTCTGGCGGGAACTAGGGACATCGTCAGCTCATTCGGCCACCAGTGATGAGCAGGACGTTGCTTTGCCGATATCTGTTGACCCATCTGTATTCTCCAGAATTTTTGCTGCGGGAATGGCGATTTTTGGAGTGTTTGGAGGATGGGCTCAAGGATTTCAGAAGTGGTTCTTTTTCCTGATCTTGTGGAATCTCTGCCAAGGTGTTGGATCACGCTCGATCGATGACACACATGAGATTATTACAGCACAGCTGAATCATGAGTCGAAGGAATTTGCTGAAACTGCCATGTTTGAGCCAGGGATACGCAGCAATGGTCCTAATCAGTGTGGGAATTTTTGTGATGTGCGTGGTGATTTGTTTCGTCGGCCTTTGCCTTTTTCCCCGTGATTTTGCGAAGATCTTTTCTGAACTTCCATGGCAATCAGAATCCAGGGCAATTTCTCCAGGTCCGCCAACCTATGCACATCCGATGCCGGGATACCAAGGGTACTATCCAGCAGATGAGGCGCCGGTGTCAGAGCACGGAAGTGTGCTGAGCACCCAGACATACAACTATAAGATCTCGGTTGGGTCCAACGATGAAAGATTTAGTTACCGATGGAAAACGCCGGTAATGGACAAGTCAATTGTTTCACGAATTAGGAATTTTGTCAGACGCATGCCATGTGTACGGTTGTGTGAGGATCCTCAATTCTCTGTGGTCGCATTTATGCTTTCGTCGCGAGCATTCTTTTTACCACTGGTGTTGAGCACGCCTTTGATTCGATGGTTGTGTTCTCAAGTCCAAGTGCCAGATTTCAGAAGCATCAACGTCCTCATGAGCTTTCTCTCAGCGGGCTCTTTCTGTGTGACTGAGGGACCAAAGGGCGAAGAAGAGTGTGTTTTTCATCATCCTTTTGACCATGTGTGGGCGGGGGGTGCACCCTCATGGAGATCGCCAAGAGCAGTGACGCTTCGCGCTGGAGCTACTATCGGAGAACGGGTTTCCTTCGCTCAGGAAACCGAGGGATGGTTAGCCAGTGATGAACTTTCGTATATCTTGTCACGGATTCGACAGGGTGTCCGTAATTGTCATTTTACCGACCTGGCGATTTATCTTCCTCATGCCGACGAATTTGCTTTTGAAACCGATCGAAGACACATTCCAAATACAGGCAAAAGCTATGTTCCGGTTCTTGTGGGAGCTCACTGGATGGGATTAGAGTTTGAACGTGATCGTACTCCAGTGAGGGTGCAGCTAGTCCAAGTCCCACCGGCTTTTGAACAAAGGGCCATATTTCTAGCGTGCAAAATTCTGCAGATTCCGGCGCATCGCCTTGACGTTCATACAGATCCGAATCATGAGATTCCTCATATGTGTGGGTGGTCACTTCTGGCCAGATGGATTCCGGATTCACAGGCACAACGGGTGTTTGGAGACCTCCATCGATCTCTATTGTTGCTGCCAATCGACTGCCGTCAAATTGTCACGAGAATGCTAGAGCAATGTAGTTTGGATTGGTCTAGAACGGGGGCTGGACATGATCTCCAATTTGTGGCCTACTGTCTCAGAGGATCCTTTTTCACGAACATGTTCCATCAGCAAACTTCCGTTCATCAGTCATTGGATTCAGGAGCAGCCGTTGCGGCAGGACATCCACTGTCAGTCTTCCAGCCACCAGTCCCTGTGACGATCACCGCCGGAAGTTCCATTGGCTGAGGAAGGGGTTGCTCCTACTCAAAGAGAGATAGCCACGCAAACAAGTGTCACTTTTGCAGATATTCAACCCACACCTATGCAGACTAATCGGGAACTTCCTTTTGCGTTGCAAAATCGCTTGGTCCACATGTGGCTCTGCCCTGATTGGGCAGCATCAGATGAACTTGATCGTTATCTCGACTTGGTTCGGCCTTTCACTTCAGATACTCTGCTTCCATGCCTGAGGTGGGACCAATCAACATGGCAGTTGAGTTTTGCATCCGAGCTAAATGTTGATGCATCTTTTGCCACAGTAGTATACGCCATTGTGATGCATCAGTCACATTGGTTTGGCATGAAAATCGTTCGACGCGCCCATGGTGCTCAATGTGCAGTGTATGATGATCTTCCAATGGAACCTACTTCCTGGAATGCCTTCCTCCATCAGTGCGCAGCCCTCCTTGGGATTCAGCCGGAGACTTTTGTGGCCCATTTTATTCCAACTCGGACACCGAACGGGATGTGTGGATATGTCGCCTTGTGGTGCATTCTCCAGGATTGCCGTGCCTTGGTGACACCTGACGTCGAGGTTTTGGTCCTCCGTTTCCAAAATCATCCCCAGGCGGTTTTGTTGGTTGAGATTGTCAATCGAGCTTTCGAAAGTTTTGTCTCTTTTGCCAATGCTGTTCGTGTGGTGTTCATGACTGACTTGCTTCGACGACAGAATCCTGGCCCGTATTGTGTCGCTAGTGGTCGAGGGGCCTCCCGAAGCCTTCCAATGGGGCAATCAAGATCGAACCTTGAGGGGCTGAATCAGCGAGGGGCTCATTCCACACATGGAGCGACCGTGGCTCAAACAAGGTCCAACACCACCCTGTCGTCTCTTGCTTGTCGATTTGGTCGCTTTTACGGGATTCGTGTGGGGGAGGCAAGCAATCCTGGTCCAGTCACCCGTAAAACTCTTGACCCCATCGTTTCCGTGGTGGCACGCCTGAGGGAATTTCGGCCCGTTAATGAGGTCTGCGAATGTCACGCAAACAATTTCGCAGCCATGCTCCTCTTGGGTGAAAAGATTTCAGATGACGAGTCCACAGTCACGATCTCGGCTCAAATCGTACCACATCCACACACATTCCCGGAACTTTTTCGTGGAGTTTCTCTCACGCTTCCTTCCTGCAGTCATGTCAGAACGCGACAAGGTGCCTTGCGCATGTTGCATTGTGTCTGGGAGTCTCCGGATCGATCGGATGTTGTGTGGCTGATGGATGCCAAGATCCTTCATTTTCGACATGGCTTTTTTGTAGATACTACTGATCCCAAAACAGCCATGGTGTTTCAACGATCAAAAAGTGCCCATGACAGAGAGGTCGTCATTACTGGTGAACTTTTCTGTGGAGGTTTCTCGGGGTGGACGCAGGCCATGAAGTTCTTTGGGGACAAGGTAGCTCGGACCCGATCAGCTTTGGCGGGGTGTCCACTTCTAAAGAATGCACACAAGAGCGCCGCCTTGCGCGCAATGCTTTTGTTAGTAACACACGCGCCCCGGTCAGCAAACGATAGAAAACCATTGCGCACAAGAGCGCGCTCCGCTCCGGGAGCGCGCTCTTGCGTGCAATGGTTTTCTTCAATATGCAAGCCCCAGTCAGCAAGCTCATACAAAAAAACAGAGTCAGCGACGTGACTCACTGATTCACATTACATGTTTAGCTTCCCATGATTTTTTGGCTCTCAGTGCGGCTGCCAGCCACGAGCAGCTCGTTGAAAAAGGACCAGGGCATTCCAGGGGCTGACGGAATGTCAGGTGAAGACGACCGGCTTGCCATGGAAGCCGTTGTCCGAGCTGTTGAGCGCGCGCAAGCAGTGCCAGGCCACAGGCGCTCAGCTGCGTTCTTGCAGTTGGCCAGGGATGGCCAAAGCAGCAAAGAAGCAAGGCCAGATGCGAGAAAAGGCTTCCGAAAGGATTTCGCGCTTGATCTTGCGGCACAATGCCGAGTTCGCGAAGACTGAAAGTGATGTCATTGATTTAGCAGCCAAGGGGTACAAGTCTAACGGCAAGGGAAAGCACAAAGTTTGGTTGCCTGGCGCTTTGCAGCGGGCCAGCCCCATATGTCAGTAGCGATCTCCTCTGGGTGAATCAATGAAGCAACCAAAGGCCGAACGTCCGCAACTGTCATGTCAACCTGCCTTCGAACAATGACGATGCACCGAGATAATGAAATGATCACAAACGTGTGGTACTGTCAACTTCGCGAAAATAGATGGAGCCAAAGACCCCGTCAAAGCGGGTATCGCCATATCCAGCCCGGTCCTCAACTGTTAACGGAATCTGGACATCAGGATGCCGATTTGGCCTCCAAGTCATCTTGGATCCAGACCCCTTTGGGAACATGACATGAAGCGCGCTGGCCATTTCGACCCCCGGTTGAACCATCATGGATTGATACCATAGCCCAGTTGGGATGAGCCATTTTGCCAACAGTGGAACCTCAGGAGACCATGGGAGTGTTGGCGAGACCCGGAACATGCGGATATCCATGGTATGCGCTGTGGCATCAATCAAGATTTCCTGCTTGGTCGCCGACAAAAAACTCCTAAAAGCCACTTCAAGGATCTCATGTGGCGTTTGCAATCATTCAACAAAGGACAGCAAACCTACAGCGTTTAAGACAACAAAGCATGCGGGACTGCAATGGCGTTGCCAAAGACATGGAAGGCTCGCTGAATGTCCAAAGTGATCCTCCATGGATACATGATGCCTAGCAAACTGCAAATCTCTGGGACCGAAAGCCACCGAATGATGTCGTGGTCTATGATAAGGTTCCCCCAAAGGCCACCTTTACGTACGACTTCAATGCCGAGTTCATGCGCGAATCCATATTGCGCCATGACACAGGAACAGACTTGTGTAGCATTGCGTAGGCGGTATGCCTTTGCAGCTTTTGCAACATCACGTCGTTCTCCTGGGACAAACTCGGGGTGTAAATAGACTCGGAGAGTCTCTGAGGATAAGTCTGGAACATGTTGATGCGAAAGGCACTCTCTTGGACGTAGAATGTCACATGATTGCAGATTCACATTAGATCGAGGTCGCCAAGGCACGAATCGAAAATCTGGCTTCAGCGCATGCTCAACCGCTGTGAGAACCATAAGGAATCGCTCTCGTTGGTGTGGCAAGATGTCTGCCAAATTAACCCTTGAGTGCCAACGGATTTCCCATCCCAACCATCTAATGACCTCGGACACAATGGCAAAATAAGAGTGCATCTTGAAATTGGCCACATTCTCAAAAGCAACCACTTCCGGTTGGAGGAGGGTGGTTTTGAGCAGAGACTCAATGACCATAAACCCGTCTGCCCTAGACAACCCATGTGCCACATGTGCGAGACTCCACGCTGGACAAGGTGGTGACTGCATGAGGAGATCAATCCTAGGTGCAAATTGACACCACCATCCGGCCCGAATGTCGCATTGATAGACAGGACTGACTGATTCCATGTCCATGCGAACAGTGTGCAAATACGCAGCTTCTTTAGCTTCTTTGATGACCTCAATCTTGCTATAGTTCATGGCATACGTTTGAGCCGCATACGAGTCACAATCTACTACCCCGTAGAACAAGGCCTTGTGTGCCCAGATACTATTGCTTTTGCCCGACCCACTTGTGAGACTCCACCATATGACTTCCTGGATAATACGACGTGGGT
>CAXAMN010010724.1:159843-215649 GCA_963970005.1 Durusdinium trenchii | reverse complement strand
GATCTCTTAAGAGCGATTCCTGTTCCAGAATCAGAATCAAGGATCCAGATTTTCATGATTGTGTCCGTTCCAAAGTCCCAAAGAAGTATTGTTTGCCTGCAGATGAGGTCCTGCTGATGGAACAAAGACAGATGCAGGCGCGCTTTAGCACAAGTTTATTGTAGCATTTGCAGTCTCGAGATCGTTTGCTGTGCAAGTGACCCTGTTTCTGTAGTGGGACATGTTGGTTCCATGAAATAGCTCCTCTGATTCAAGTCTATGGCTGCACTATCCAATTCTCCTTATTGGCGACACCATCTGCCATCCAACTGGACGGTGTAGACTGTCTCGAGCGGAATGAGCCACGCCGAGCGCCAAGCGGAATGCTCTTGAGGTCCGGAGAAGAGTGCTGCAAATCCAGAGGGTGTCGGACTTAGATTTTTGGTACCTATGCATCATCATGTTGCATTTGATTCTGTTCATTGTAGTCTGGGAGAAGGGCATGCCATGGCTGTTGGGATTTGGCCCAGCTAGTTTGTGATTGAAACGAGGTTCTGCTGACGCCAACATGAACACAGGCTGGCTGATTCTTGGGTTTGTGACTACTCGTGAAGTATGGCTTTGGACAAAAGTTGTTCGAATGCATGCTAGATGTGTTTGTCCTGTCAGGTGAATTCATTCAACAATAACATCCTGGTTAACGCAAGCTTTGAGTGCAATTGAGTATAGTTAAACCGATTCACAATGCTTCTGATTGATCGATGCTGTTCATCGATGCTGGTTCAAAACCGAATCCACTCTCCATGTCCCCTGGTTTGTGTTTCTTTGTGACAGGACATGGGTGGGGAACATGTGTTCTTTTCTTCAGTCGAACGTAAGGCTCTCCACTTCCACAACAGATCGATATATTTATAATACGTTTCCTTAATATTTGTATGGATTCTTTCTTGTCGAAGAAGTTAAGCCTAATAGGAGACACGGCACAAAATCGGACAAGTCTTCAGCCATGGCCATGAGACTTTCAGCTGTGCAAGTCAATGGTGACATGATTCACTTTGAAGTCACGCCAGAGAAAACAGGTCGAGAGCTAAAGCGGCAAATCAGAGCTGAGCAGATTCCGGACGAAGTGACTCGCAGCACTACCGTGGTGGAGATTATTGTTGGAGACAGGTTGCTGGGGAATGATGAGACGCTGGCAGATGCAGGGATTGTTGCTAATACTGTAAGCGTTGTCTTGAAACCAAACATCCTCAGATGCTCCAACAAAGAGGCTTTTGACAGCAGCAGCGAAGTTGACTTAGAACAGTTGATTGAAGTTGAAATCCCAGATGGTGACATTCAAATCCCTAGGATGGCCTTCCAGGCCTGCATAACCATGGCTAAATTGACCATCCCAGACTCAGTGACCCACATTGAGAATGGTGCCTTTGAGGGTTGCAGCTCCTTGAGAAGCTTGACTATCCCAAACTCTGTGACTCACATTGGCGATGAAGCCTTCGAGGGTTGCGTCTCTTTGAGAAGCTTGAATATCCCAAACTCAGTGACCCACATTGGGAAGAGTGCTTTTCTGAATTGCTACTCTCTGACAAACTTGACCATCCCGGACTCAATGACCCACATTGAGGAGCGTGTCTTTCAGAATTGCAGGCATTTGGCAAACTTGACCATCCCGAACTCATTGACGCACATTGGGACTTGTACCTTTCAGGATTGCATCTTGTTGAGAAGCTTGACCATCCCAAACTCAGTGACCCACATTGGGTGCAGTGCTTTTCGCAATTGCAAATCTCTGACGAAGTTGACCATCCCGGACTCAATGACCAACATTGGAGATTGCGCCTTTCTGAAATGCTTGGCTTTGGCAAACTTGACCATCCCGAACTCATTGACGCACATTGGGAATCATGTCTTCGAGGGTTGCAGCTCTTTGGTTAACTTGACCATCCCGAATTCAGTGGTCGACATCGGGATTGGTGCCTTTAAGGGCTGCAGCTCCTTGAGAAGCTTGACTATCCCAAACTCTCTGATCCACATTGGAGAGTGCGCCTTTCAGCAATGCTTGGCTTTGGCAAACTTGACCATCCCGAACTCAGTGACCCACATTGGCAAAAGTGCCTTTGAGGATTGCAGCTCTTTGGTGAACTTGACCATCCCGGACTCCGTGACCCACATTGAGAATGGTGCCTTTGAGGGTTGCAGCTCCTTGAGAAGCTTGACTATCCCAAACTCTGTGACCCACATTGGCAATGGTGCCTTTTTCGGTTGCGGCTCTTTGGTAGTTTTGACCATCCCGGACTCAGTGACCCACATTCCGGATGGTGCCTTTGCAGACTGTAGGTCTTTGGCGAACTTGACCATCTCCAACTCAGTGACCTACATTGGGGATAAAGCTTTTCGATACTGCTGCTCTTTGACAAACTTGACCATCCCAGACTCAGTGACCTACATTGGGGATGAAACTTTTCGATGCTGCAGCTCTTTGACGAGATTGAACATCCCGGACTCTGTCACACACATTGGCACTCGTGCCTTTGCAGGATGCCGCTCTTTGGTCTGTAGAGGGGCTTTCCTGCTCCAACTGCAAAAATATCATAGAAGAGTGTTGCTGTCATCGAATGGCACATAATGGATCATAATGGCACCGTCGAGACACAGCCTGTTGAGCAAAATAATGCGCTTGAATCTAGGATTTGACTACTCGTGAAGTATGGTTTTAGACAAAAGTTGTTTCAATGTATGCTAGTTGCATTAGATGTATTTTCATGTCGGGTGAATCTATACGTGAGCTAGTAGTGAAACCGATTCACGATGCTTCTGATTGATCGATTCATGCTTTTCATGGATCGTCCCTTTCAAACAGCATGTCCTTTTGAATCCAGCTGTTGAACCACACGAAGGTCCAGTGGAGACCAGCGCTGACGCAAAGCCAGAGGGTATTGGGCTTGGGTTGGAGTTTGTATTGTTTCACCAGTTGGAGTTTGTCTTGTTTCGCCAGTCGTAGAAAGAGTACTATTTTTACTTATTTTTAGTCTATGCACAGGTTTGTCCATGTGTTTTTTGTATGTAGGAGGTCAATAGAGAGGACCAACATTGCGTATTTTTATTGGTACGTGCTAGTGATTGATATCCTCCATGTTTTGATAGACTAGCCTCGCAACAATTGATGATAAGCAGCATGTGATTTTGTTGGATTGTGGTGGAGGTGTGGTGTTTATGCTGAACTTCCTTGATTGACTTTACTAAATAGGGCTACAGATTTGTTGTGGAAGAAGACTTGGACTTGTACATAATATAAGTTTCTCTTAAGATCTCTTAAGTGTGTCTTAAGCAGAGCGATTGCTGTTCTAGAATCAGAATCAAGGTTCCAGATTTGTATGAACGTTTCCAAAATCCCAAAGAAGCGTTGTTTGCCTGCAGATGAGGTCCTGCTGATGCAACAAAGACAGATGCAGGCCCACGTTGGCACAAGTCTATTGTATCATTTGCAGTCTCGAGATCGTTTGCAGTTGAAGTGGCCCTTCTCCTACAGTAGGACATGGTGGTTCCATGAAATAGCTCCTTTGATGCGAGCGTATGGCTGCACTTTGGCATTCTCGTCAGTGGCGACACCTTGCCAGATGGTACGAGTATGGGTCAACATGACAGTGTAGACTTTAAGCCTTTAAGCCGAGCGGAATCGTGTTTAGGTCCGGAGAAGAGTGCTGCAAATCCAGAGGGTGTCGGACTTAGATTTTTGGTGCCTATGCATCATCATGTTGCATTTGATTCGGTCGATTCTACTCTGGAAGAAGCGCATGGCATGGCTTTTGGATTTGGCCCAGCTACTTTGGGATTGAAACGAGGTTTTGCTGACGCCAAAATGAACACAGGCTGGCTGATTCTAGGGTTTGGATGGGTTTGGATTTGACTACTCGTGAAGTATGGTTTTAGACAAAAGTTGTTTCAATGTATGCTAGGTGCATTAGATGTATTTTCATGTCGGGTGAATCTATGCGTGAGCTAGTAGTGAAACCGATTCACGATGCTTCTGATTGATCGATGCTTTTCATGGATCGTCCCTTTCAAACAGCAGAGCCTGTCCTTTTGAATCCAGCCGTTGAACCACACGAAGGTCCAGTGGAGACCAGCGCTGACGCAAAGCCAGAGGGTATTGGGCTTGGGTTGGAGTTTGTATTGTTTCACTGGTTGGTGTTTGTATTGTTTCGCCAGTCGTAGAAAGAGTACTATTTTTACTTATCTTTAGTCTATGCACAGGTTTGTCCATGTGTTGTTTGTATGTAGGAGGTCAATAGAGAGGACCAACATTCCGGATTTTTATTGGTACGTGCTAGTGATTGACATCCTCCATGTTTTGATCAGACTAGCCTCGCAACAACTGATGATAAGCAGCATGTCATTTTGTTGGATTGTGGTGGAGGTGTGGTGTTTATGCTGAACTTCCTTGATTGACTTCACTAGATAGGGCTACAGATTTGTTGTGGAAGAAGACTTGGACTTGTACATAATATAAGTTTCTCTTAAGATCTCTTAAGTGTGTCTTAAGCAGAGCGATTGCTGTTCTAGAATCAGAATCAAGGTTCCAGATTTGTATGAACGTTTCCAAAATCCCAAAGAAGCGTTGTTTGCCTCCATTTGAGGTCCTGCTGATGCAACAAAGACAGATGCAGGCCCACGTTGGCACAAGATGGCACAAGTCTATTGTAGCATTTGCAGTCTCGAGATCGTTTGCACTGCAAGTGGCCCTTCTCCTACAGTGGGACATGTTGGTTTCATGAAATAGCTCCTTTGATGCGAGCGTATGGCTGCACTTTGGCATTCTCGTCAGTGGCGACACCTTGCCAGATGGTACGAGTATGGGTCAACATGACAGTGTAGACTTTAAGCCTTTAAGCCATTAATTGAGCGGAATCGTGTTTAGGTCCGGAGAAGGGTGCTGCAAATCCAGAGGGTGTCGGACTTAGATTTTTGGTGCCTATGCATCATCATGTTGCATTTGATTCTGTCGATTCTACTCTGGAAGAAGCGCATGAAATGGCTTTTGGATTTAGCCCAGCTACTTTGTGATTGAAATGAGGTTCTGCTGACGCCAACATGGACACAGGCTGGCTGATTTTAGGGTTTGGATTTCACTACTCATGAAGTATGGTTTGATAGAAAAGTTTGTTCTTGTATGCCAGATGTGTTGTCATTTCAGGTGAACTGATTCAACGTGAATGAACTCATGATATGCTGGTTGAAACATACACTGATTACCTTTGAGTATTTGCGCACCTTGCACGCTTGGCTCCGTAATTGTCATGATGCTTCTGATTGATTGATGCTTTTCATTGATTGTCCTTTTCAAACAGTGTCAGAGCATATCCTTTTGAATCCAACGGTTGACTGAACCACACGAAGGTCCAGTGGAGACCAGCGCTGAAGCAAAGCCAGAGGGTATTGGGCTTGGGTTGGAGTTTGTATTGTTTCACCAGTTGGAGTTTGTATTGTTTCGCCAGTTGTAGAAAGAGTACTATCTTTATTTATCTTTATTCTATGCAGATGTTTCCAGGTGTTTTTGTATGTGGAAGGTCAATATAGAGAGGACCAACATTGCATATTTTTTGATTGGTATGTGAGTGCAAGTGATTGAACATCCTCGATGTCTTGATCAGACTAGCCTCGCAACAATTCATGATAAGCAGCATGTGATTTTGGTGGAGGTGGTGGTGTTTATGCTGAACTTCCTTGATTGACTTCACTAAAATAGGGCTACAGATTTGTTGTGGAAGAAGACTTGGACTTGTACATAATATAAGTTTCTCTTAAGATCTCTTAAGTGTGTCTTAAGCAGAGCGATTGCTGTTCTAGAATCAGAATCAAGGTTTCAGATTTGCATGAACGTTTCCAAAATCCCAAAGAAGTGTTGTGTGCCTGCAGATGAGGTCCTGCTGATGCAACAAAGACAAATGCAGGCCCACGTTGGCACAAGATGGCACAAGTCTATTGTAGCATTTGCAGTCTCAAGATCGTTTGCACTGCAAGTGGCCCTTCTCCTACAGTGGGACATGTTGGTTCCATGAAATAGCTCCTTTGATGCGAGCGTATGGCTGCACTTTGGCATTCTCGTCAGTGGCGACACCTTGCCAGATGGTACGAGGTCAACATGACAGTGTAGACTTTAAGCCTTTAAGCCGAGCGGAATCGTGTTTAGGTCCGGAGAAGAGTGCTGCAAATCCAGAGGGTGTCGGACTTAGATTTTTGGTGCCTATGCATCATCATGTTGCATTTGATGCTGTCGATTCTACTCTGGAAGAAGGGCATGGCATGGCTTTTGGATTTGGCCCAGCTACTTTGTGATTGAAACGAGGTTTTGCTGACGCCAAAATGAACACAGGCTGGCTGATTCTTGGGTTTGTGACTACTCGTGAAGTATGGCTTTGGACAAGAGTTGTTCGAATGCATGCTAGATTTGGTTGTCCTGTCAGGTGAATTCATTCAACAAGAACCAATAACATCCTGGTTAAAACAAGCTTTGAGTACAATTGAGTGTAGTTAAACCGATTCACAATGCTTCTGATTGATCGATGCTGTTCATCGATCGTCCCTTTCAAACAGCAGAGCACGTCCTTTTGAACCCAACCGTTGAACCACATGAAGGTCCAGTGCAGACCAGCGCTGATGCAAAGCCAGAGGGTATCGGGCTTGGGTCGGAGTTTGTAATTCTGCATCAGTGGTATAGAAAGACTTCGATCTTGGAAAACTAGGATGTCGGAGTGTGACGTGGCTTTCGAGATATTGACTGCACATCTCTGAATGCTGAATACCCTTAAATGCGTCGTTCATGACCGCAGATTTGTTGTTTCTCTTAAGTGTTTAAGCTTGCTGGGGGAAGTCTGTTCCAGAGGTCAAGCTTGCAGATTTGTATGCTGGGTTCCTAACTTCCAAATAAGTTTGCTTCTGGACGAGGTTCTGATGCAACGAGCACAAATGCAGGCCTGCTTGGCATGAGTTTGCAGTAGCACTTGTTGTGTTGAAGGTGATTTGCTTTGTCTTGAGGTGTTGCGAAGTCAGCGCGTCAGTGATCCTGGCTGTTTTCACCGGCTGTTTTCATGAGCCGCTCAAAGGCCCTGCTGGACCCACACATGGAACGGACTTCGTCCACCCGGGTCGGCGGGTGCCATGACGGACTCGCCTCGCCTGAACACCGAAGCGAGCAGGTGCCACGCCTGACGGAGGTCCCGAGACGAGCACTGATGCACCGCAGGGTGTGGGCCTCAGTGGCGCGCGCGTGGCGTGGCGCGTGGGAGCACAAGGCCCGCGCGGTCTTGGCGCGCTGGGCTTGCAGGGCATTTTGCAGCATGCCCTTCCGAGACTGGGACTGGTTGAAGTTTGGAAGCAAGTGGAAGCAGCTCTTTTCCAATGTTGCCACAAACTCCTGAAGACATTGTTTGATGCGGATGAGGTTCTGCCGAGGCAGCCAACACGGATTCAGGCCCAACTTGGGCAGCGTTTGATGCGTGGCCGACTCCGGGGTAATTATTTCAGTTGATTTGTTGAGTGGGAAGGGTTCGGAGATGACTTTTGCAGTGCTACATGATGCTAGACGTGTCGGGAACAATTTGATCTATGAAGTGTCGGCATATGATTATAGTACATTATAATCATGTGATTTGTCGGCACTATCATAAGTCATTACATTACGTATTTCAATGACTATCATGATAGTGCCTTCAATGATCACCACGGGACGATTTCAACATCGGTGCACGATGCTGAACACAGACCAATCCATTTTTGTCCAAGCTCTGCAGCTTGAAGACTTCTTTGCGCGTGCGAAACAGCAGACTGCATGAACAATTCAGACACCTGGGTCAGAGGGTTCAGAGGGCTTTGGTTTGAGGTGTAGACTATTACATAGACATATAGACACCCCAAATAGCTGCAACCACATGCTGATGCCTTTTTTTAGATGGAAGATGACGGAAGGTTTGCCCGTTGGCGGCCCAGAGGGTGATGAAAATTTGTATCTTGATTTAGGAGAAAGCTGCCAGGTGGCTTTGGTACGTGTTGAAGGTCAAAAGAGAAAAGCTATACAAAGCTAGGATATAGAGATTTATTTAATGGACACCCGTTTCTTTGGTCAACTACCCTACCAACTCTGTGTTTTCACTATATACCAGGGGACCCACAAACCAGCCAAAAAAAACATGGTGTCCCTAGCAATTTAACATGGTTTTTGTGTGTGACAACCTTTATTTGCCATGGGAAACCTTTCGGGTCACTGGTAGAGGGTGACACTATGACCCTATGACTGGTGACGGGGTGTCCACTCAGTCAACCAGGTGAGAATGGAGCCAAAGGCATGGAGGACACCGGCAGAGCTGACTGGCCAGTCAGGATGGATGCGCAATTAATAGCCTAGCACCCCCAAAACAGGATAAATCAGGCCAAATAAGCTTTGGCAGCCACTGGTTTCTAGCAGACTTTGCCCTACCAGTTCTTAGAACGAGTTTGTGTGCATGCACACGCACACATAACTAAGCACGTTGATGTTGTTCCACCATGGCCTCGTTGAGTCCAGTCCAGCTGGATGAACGGACTGAACTATTTTTCGTTGAGCCTGTCTGACCTGGTCTGAGCCGAACTGGTCTCTTCACAATCACTATAGGAATTGGAACAAGGCCTGCAACTGAACCTGCATTGGGCTTCTGAGGCTAGTACGCGTAAGCTGACTAGTCGGCCTCAGCCATCAATCGTGGCTGACCAAGATGGACAGCGGAAAAAAATCCACTCTTGCAGGTGATAGACCCAATATGAACCACTGCCCCTGCGGCGTCATGTTTGCCAGTTCCACACTGCACAGCCTCGCGCCATCAAAAGAAAGACGCATGTGCCGCACGACGATTAAACTACACATCCACCGGGGCCCCAAACCCAATGGCAGAGTGGGGCATAGATCAGCAAAGACCACAAGGCCAACATGATGGAATATGCGCTGAAGCGCATGCGCTCAACCAAGGAGCCCGAGATGATGGGCTGAAGCGATGATGGCAAAGGTCATCTGGAAAGCTGCAAAACAAAACACTGTACAATCATAGATCAACGCATCGGAGCTTTCTTTGAACCTCAACTCTATAGCTCTATAGACCCTTATAATACTATTCTCTTTGGTCCTCCCCAAAAATTCGACGACTCGGGACCACCCGGGATGCACCGCCGGGACCGGGGACGAGGACTCATCGCAGGACTCGGGCGAGATCGCGGAGTTGGACTTGGAGTCCTCGGGCGAAGGCGACTCTGGATATTATTTCGAGTATACCTAGCACTTCCAAGGAGTTGCCAAGGAACACCTATATGATCCTATATGTATGGTAGGTGGTCCATTGGTGACCCGTTGGAAGCAGCTGGTATGTATCTCGATATATGTGTACACCTCGTGTCTTTAGCTTTCGAAGGGGATTTCTCGAATAGCACTTCGAGAGCAACTTTGGCTGTTTCCGGATGCTGAAGGGGAAGATGTTTCACTTACCTCTAAGTTTCCAACCATATCCTCAGGTTCAGTGGTTAGACCCCACTGGTGCCCACCCCAGTCCCACCAAACCTGAGGATGTTTTTTTACATGTTACACGGTAGCACCAAAATGTTTGATCCAAGGTACCTGGGTCATCGTGTTTGGGTGTGCCATAGACCACCCAGCCCACTGCGAGCGACTGGAGCTTCAGGACACGCAGACAGGATGATCCAACTAAGGTAGTAGTCCTCTTGGACTTAGATTTACAATCTTTACCCTGGTGTTTTTTTAGAACCTTAAGGGACCCGAGAAGGGGGTGGAGAGCTGAAATCGAGGAGATGTTCGATACCTAAAACTGCACCCCCCCCGGTGAACCTAAATATTGATCATTACCCAGACGCGACCGCCATCTGGGACTGCCACCTATGCCTTCAAAACGGACAGGGGTGGTGCCAGGAGGCCTTTTCTGGGGCAGCATAGATGGCAGTCCCAGATGGCGGTCGCGTCTGGCTTTGGAAGTCTTTTGGGTCTTGCTAGCTGGATAGCAGGGTGTTTTGTACTTTGATGTTTGGGTCCAGCGCTGTCAGGCTGCTTTCGTTCTCCCGATTCCAATTTGAATGTGTGGCAAGGCACCTGGATATGTTTGGATGATCGTGACCCAAACAGCAAGGCTCCTGGCCCAACTCATGTTCGTCAGAACCCCCATGGCCCCTCCGTGGCGGTCCACGCGAGGCGAAGCCTTGGCATCCCCCGAGTTTGTCGCCAGCCAGGCTTCTGCGATGCAAGGCCTGGGGATGCAAGGCGTTGGGTGTGGTTTTTGTTCCAACCCCCAGACCATGCAAGAGACTGGAACAGATATTTATATACCGTATATATCTGTATATCAATATAAATATATATATATATATGCTAGCCCCCCCGAAAACCGATGTTTCTGAGTGCTGGTGTGCAGTTGGTAAGCATATTTGTTCATTTAACTATGTACTACAAAAATGTCCAAATCCATAAGGTTATGTGTTTACTAAACAGTTCTTGGATGGAGTAATCTGATTCATTGCAACCCCCATGCAAAACCATATGTATTGTTTTTAGGGTGTGAATTGTACTGCTCTTATTGAATGCAGCTGAGCAAGTACATCATAATCAGAAGTCAAAGAATTGCAAACCCTAAAAGACTAAATTACTAAATTCAAGTTTAATTAGAATTAAAATTAAGTTCCAATCTATTCAACTCTACTCTACTTTGTATATTCAAATTCAAATTTGAGTCTATTTCAATTATTTGTAAATTCTATGTGGATTCAAATGTCTATCACTATAGATTCTAATTTACTTGGGATTCAATGCAAGCCTAATTTTAATTTGATTTGCAGCTAATTCTAACTTCATTGCTATACAAGTCAGATTCAATTCTAATAGTGTATTATTTTTCAATTTAGTTTTAATTTGAGTGAAATTCTCATTTACTTCTAGAGAAGTGGTGTTACTTTGAACATGAGAAATTTTATGTAGTGTTTCCAATATACCAGCATGTGCTTTCTTAAGTCAATTCAATTCACCACCAGCAACACCCACTCTCTAGAATGACACCAAAACTGAATTAGAATTCCATGTGCATTGAACTAGAATCAAAATAGGATGAAATTAGACATATAGAAACCAAACCTAATTTGCAATGACAATAGTGTAAAGTTAGATGTGTAAAACAATTGAATCTGAACCGTATAAAGGCATTAACATTAGAAATTAATTACTAGTAAATTGGAAGAGTCAAAGTTACAATTGAACCCAAAATAGAATGAAATAGAACTAAATTGGAAGTAGACTGAAATTAAATTAGAGTTGAATAAAAAACATTGAATACGAATCCATTACTTAAATTGAAATTGACTTAGAACTACGGTAGAATTGAATTAGAGTTGTTTTACCTAGAGCTTGGTTAGTAGAACAGTATTGACTTAGACTTAAATTGGAATCTAAGTTCAATTAGAATTGAACTAGATCTAATTTGCAATCTCATTTTGATTTCAATTATATAAAGTTCAATTAGGATCATTTTCTATTTAAATTAGAAGCACGTTGCAGATTCAAATTTAGATTCAAGTTTGGATTCCATTAGATCTAACATAGCCAAACATAATTAGAATTAAAATAGAAATGAGTAAATTAGAATAAACCTGAATTCGAATTTGTCTATACAATGAAGTTAAAGCTAAATAGGATTAAACTAGAATTCAATTAGGTTCAACTTAGGCTTAAAGTAGAACTATGTTACATACTCAAATTAGAATCCATTTAAGGTTCAATTAGACTTCAATTAGACTCAATCAAAATGTGCTTAGTGCAATTTTGTCACTACCAGAGAATGCCAGAGAATGCATTCCTTCCCAAAACCAAGATCCAAGATCCAAGATTTGCACAGAAGTCTTGTGGAAAATCTTGGTTTTGGGATTTGCCAGAACCTCCTTATCACTGTATCAATCCAAGATTTTAGCCAGGAATCTTGGATCTTGGATCTTCCTCACCAAAACCAAGATCCAAGATCCAAGATTTGCACAGAAGTCTTGTGGAAAATCTTGGATTTGGGATTTGCCAGAACATCCTTATCACTGTTTCAATCCAAGATTTTAGCCAGGAGTCTTGTGGGAATCTTGGATCTTGGATCTTGGTTTTGAGCAAGAATGCATTCTGAATGCAATGAATGCATTCTGAATGCATTCCTTCCAAAGTTAATTCACATGCCGGAATTTAGAATCTCTGGACCAACAAGTTATATATATATATATGGTACCCAAAAAAACCAAGGTCCAAAAGGCCTCCAAGAATAGACACGAAATATACCAGCAAAAGTGAGGTGAACATAGTTCTTCTTTGGGGGGGTACCATATATATATAGAGAGAGAGAGTGATACATGCATGTTAATGTAACTCTTCTCCTATATGGATGGGTTTTGGGATAGCAGTTTGATCAGCATGGAGCATGGTATGAGCATGGTATGGTGAATGAAGTTGAAGGATCTCGCTTCAACCCCCCAAACCTTGCAAAGTTGTGCTACTTTTGGATGTCAGAGGGTTCCAGTCTCCGCCCCATGAATATGGACGAACATACTTTTGACCGCTTGTGCCTTGTTTTGAACAAACAGAGGATACGGGTGAAACACCGAATACAAAAATCGTACAATAGATGACCAACACCAGCCCTATTCAAGCTCTTGGAAGGCCAAAAAGGGGTATGCTTGGAGCCACGTCTCTTTGGTTCAGTGATGGCTTACCACGAGATGCCTTGACATGTGCACAATTCATGTTTGCCACGTCGAGAGCCATGGAGATGTTTTCGTCGTGCACACCTCGTGCCGAACCTTTGCGGTGGCTCGGTGTTTGAAGGGAAGGAATTCAAACGAATAGGACCAAAATTGTAACTCTGAAAAACTCTTCAAGTGCTGGATGGAAAGAATTGAAGGACATATACATGAAAGTGGAGCATGAATCATTGCCAACGAGACTACTTCACCCAAGAACCGTGCTACAAAACTTAAGGACTGAATACACCCCTTCAAAGGTTCATTAAATGATGTAGCCCGACAAGACATGAACATACATGAACAACATATGTAGTATCCTGTTAGTCTTTTCAGGACCCGGCCCCATGTCCAGCACCCCAAACGAGAGATGCGCCTCACACTGGATCGCCACCCCCCCCACCAGGTGCCGAAGCCATGGTCCTTCTCTTGAGTAGCCGGGGTGCCTTGCTTCGTTGCTTCGCGGCTGGTTCGCACCGGCCAACCCGGCGTGTTTTGTTGTCTTTTCGAAGAGGGACGGTGGATGAATGGTTGAAGGGCTCCAAAACACCGTTGGGATCCGTTGTGATCCCCATCTTTTCAGCTGTTCCAATCCGGTGTTTGATGCAGTCAAGGGCCCAAGGGCATGACCGCTGGAAAGGGCGAATGAGTTTGCTGACCAGTGTTTGCACATGTGCTTTTGCGAGCTCTCTCTCTCTCTCTATAAGTGTGTGTGTGTTTCTTTTTTTGCCGACGCCGGACCCCAAGATTGACATTGACCCAACAAAAATGGATGAACTTCAGAAATTCCAAAAAGCATGCAGAAGCGGCATGCCAACACTCTTCATGTTTTGCCAAATGATCAAGTGCATCAGAAAAGAGTCAAGACTGGCTTTCAGACCATCAAAAATGAAGTGTTGCACCAGGTCCAAAACCCACCATGTCCAACATGTGGTTGTTTCTCCCGCCCGGATGGAATCCGACCAACAAACCATCCAAATCCATCCAAATCCGCCTGGATGTCCGGACCCAAATCCATCCCCCCAAACCCTCCCTCCCCACTCCGGTGCTTCCACCGCCCCTTCGGTGCCGCCTTGCTCACCACCGAGGCGCCGGCAGCTTCGGGCGCTTGGGCGATGTGAAGACGCCGCCGGAGGAGGCGAGGAACGTCAGACGAAGACGCTCTCCCCAGACACGCTTACGGGATGACGTCTACTTAAAGGTCCACCGTGGGATGACGTAAACACTTAGCATACATACTAAACATATACAACACAATACGAATGGGATGACGTGATTGGGATTGGCATGTCATCCCTTTGGCATTGAAACAGCGACGAGATGACGTCTTGTCAGGTTCCTGTATGGGAAGTCCATTGGGGGGAGTCTCTGAACAGAGAGAGAGATTGATAGTGTACAAAGTCATTGGTCATCGGTGGAGAAACTGGTTTGATGGGAACATCATATAGTTGAACACCCTGGATTGTTCCCCAGATAGCGAAGCTATCGGGGTTCTTACTTCTCAATGGATGGGTTCCTGATTGCGGAAATTGGTTGCCGCCGCCTTGTTTCCCAAGCTTGTCTCCCTTCATGATTTTTTCTTTTGGCTGCCGCTGCCGCCTTGTCTCGCAAGCTTGTCTCCCTTCATGATTTCGCTTTTGGCTGCCGCTGCCGTCTTGTCTGTGAAGCTTGTCTCCCTTCATGATTTCGCTTTTGGCTGCCGCTGCCGCTTGTCTCCCAAGCTTGTTTCCCTTCGTGATTTCGCTCTTGGCTGCCGCTGCCGCCTTGTCTGTTCAGCTTGTCTCCCTTCATGATTTCCCTTTTGGCTGCCGCTGCCGCCTTGACTCCTAAGCTTGTCTCCCTTCATGATTTCGGCTTTGGCTGCCGCTGCCGCCTTGTCTCCCAAGCTTGTCTCTCTTCATGATTTTTTCTTTTGGCTGCCTTTGCCGGCTTGCCTTCCAAGCTTGTCTCCCTTCATGATTTCGCTCTTGGCTGCCGCTGCCGCCTGGTCTCCCAAGCCTGTCTCCCTTCTTGATTTTGCTCTTGGCTGCTGCTGCCGCCGTGGTTCCCAAGCTTGTCTCTGTTCCTGATTTCTTTCTTGGCTGCCGCTGCCGCCTTGTCATTTTCTTGCCTGCCTTTGACGCGGATGCTGTTATAAGATGATTTAGGTCTTGTTTACCGTTTCCATCTTTTCCCGGCTTTGAGTGGGATGTCTCCCGCTCTTGCCATGCCATCCTTTTCTTGAAGCGCTATTTGGGTTCTATGCCGGCATAATTTTGTTTAATTGTAAAAGAATAATCAGCGATTGAACGTGATAGTCCTTTCTATTCGGATTCCATGAGGTGAACTTATATATGTTTGATCACCAGCTGGGACTTCTGCGCTGACCGCGCTGAGAGGTGCCTTTGTGGGAGATGCCCGAACTGATTTGCTCCACACTCCTGCTGGGCCTCGCGCCCTTGGCGGACCACGAGGCTGGGCGAGGAATTGGGGTGTGTACTATAATTACTTGTCTATATTTTGCCTCAGTGAAGTAAAGGATTTCCGAACTCAGGTCCCGTTCGTCAGACTGTTCTTTTTATAGTCTTTGACTCCCAGTGTGTGTGCGATAATGACTATGAACTGTATTTCAAGGCTAGACAACAAGCAATCAGTTCAAATACAAGTCCCTATAGTGGTTGAGCCATGACAAGAAAAAGACTTCAGCGCTCCAGCCGAGTGGTGAAATCCCGGTTTTTTGAAGCCATGCCTGAGACAACAGGCGAAGCAGCAGATCATGGAGAGAAAACCTTGGAACGAGCTCGCTCGCAGCAGTTGTAGAGATCAAACCAAACAAGGTGATATGCTCCAACAAAGATGCGATCGCCAATCTTGTTGTCGCTTGTGGTCGAGATTCCAAGCGATGAAACACAAATTCCTGAACGCCGCACATTAGCCCAGCCGATAATCCCCGACTCAGTGGCCCACATTGGGGAGTTTGCTTTTCAATGAAAGGCACTCTACCCAATGTATGTCACTGAGCTTGGCATGCAAGGCTGCAGCTCTTTGAAGAGCTTGGCCATCCCAAACTCTTTGACACACATTGGTCAGTATGCCTTTGAGGATTGCAAGTTTTTTGGCGAGCTTGACCATCCCAAACTCCGTGACCCACATTACGGGCCTTTCAGGGTTGCAGCTCTTTGGCCAAGTTGACCATCTCTGACTCAGTGACCGACAGTGGGGATTTGGCCTTTGAGGGTTGCAGCTCTTGGGCGGATGCCGCAATGTGGTGGCGGCTGTCATGCCACCAGATGGTGCGGCTAGTTGTTGGTGACAGTTTGACATATGTTTCACTAGAACTACATCTGAAACGCAGGTGACCAAGTGAGAAGTAGTGAGACCTGGGTCATGGGACAAGAAAAGGAAGCCACAAGGAAAGAACTGTGATATAACTGGAGGGTCCTGGTCAGGAATGAAAATGGTGCTTTCAAGATACTTTTGGAGGGTCAATGTAGGTGAATCGTCCAGTCTGATGGATGCTCAGGACTAACAAGACGCTTGACGGAAGAGAGTTACTTTGATCCTTTTACGTGGGTGTTCAACAAAGAAGCTGGAACTGAAAGGTAGGAAAGCCATGGAAGGCCTATCAATGTACCACTGGTTTGCTGAAAGGTGCTCTTTTTGCCATGAGGAGCCCATCCAACGAAACGAGGGAATTGCAGTCCTCCCCTACCTGTTGTGGAAGTATGACCCACATAGGAGTTTCAACTTCATCCTTTTGAGGCAGGGATTCCACCTCCGAACCCATGTACTTTTCTGCAAAAAGGTTGGATCCCTGCTGTGGAAGGAATAGTGGCTTTTACAGGGTTTCGAGGGCACGTGATGTTGAGTTGGCAAACAACCTTCCAGGTCTGGATCGTCCGGAAGGTGAAGCATGTCAACCACTGCAGTACCGAAGGGCCTTTGCTCACCCTCTTGGAGGCCCATTCCACCCATCGGGTCACTGGGGAACTGCTGGCGGCCGCGAGCGCGAGGGAGGGAGGGAGGGAGGGAGGGTCCGGACCTCCTACACCTCCGTTTTCGTACCTCCTCAGGTTCGGTATGACTGGACCCTCCTGGCACCCACCCCAAACCTCGAACCTCAGGTTCGGTACGACTGGACAAACAGGAACAGGAAGGCCCAGGGTGACTTCGATGACCGTCCGTCGATCCCGCGAGTCGATCCCAGGGATTTCCCTTCCATCCTTCCAATCCGGATTCATCTTGAAAAAAAAGTGATTGGGAATCCAGATTGAGATCCCTCTGGAAATCCGGATTCATCGAAGAAGACAGTCCATCCTTCTTGAAAAAAGTTGTTCCAAAAATATCCAAGAAGGATGGATGAAGGGATCCAAAGTCCTTGTCCAATCCAAACATATCCAAGAATACAGGTCAGCCAACTTCCAGAGGGGATGTCCTTCGATGATTTGAGGCCCTAGCCAGGCGTCTAGCCCCAGCAGTCCTTCCATGTGGTTTTCACACTGCGCTCGCTCTAGCCCAGCGGCGCGTGAACCGAACGACGAAACCTGTGGGGCGGTGAGGCGACGTCGACTGAGTCGGTGAGGTGAGTTGGGATGGCATCCCAACCGTCCAACCGCCATGTACCGTACCCACGGTACCCACGGTACCCATGGTACCCGGAGGTCGTCCAAGGATTCGGGGCGTATGAATCACGGTCCGGATCCAAAAAGCACGTTCCCGTTTGGCCTCCAGTCGTATGAGGTTCGGGGTTTGGGGTGGGTGCCAGGAGGCTTCAGTCATACCTTCTGAGGAGGTACGAAAACGGAGGTGTAGGGATCTTAGAAACCATGACCAAAAAACGCGACCCGTCTGGGACTGTCATACCCAAACACATCCAAACACGACTAATGGGACTGGCATAGGACTACCGATCAGGCCAGGGGTGGTTGATTTCAGGGGTCAATGTATGGAGCATATGCCAGTCCCATTAGTCGTGTTTGGGATATGATTCTATGATGCCGAGTCTCGGCCAGGGGCCAGGGGTGGTTTTGGAGGGAGGTTGAATGGGGCGGCATATAGATTCTATATAGTCCCTAGAAGCCCAGTTCGACTATTTTAGGCACCACCCAAGTACCAGCACCACGGAAAGGGTGTCCATTAATAGCCCCTTAGAGGTTAAGGGGTGTCCATTAACCACCCCTGGTAAGGGAAGTTCCTTTTCGGATCACCAAGTCAGACCGTTTTAAGAATCGTCTTGGACTCCGGTAGTCCCATGACGTCGTCTAGGATTCTACCGTACGTCGTGTATGGGAAGGAACCAATTTAAAATGGTTCCAACACCTCTTGCAACCACCCAGACACTCCAAGTTCACAGCCCTATACTACTGGTCCCTCAAAACCTAGGGAGTGGTGAGAAACCCCAGACCCCTTTTCCCAGTTCGGATGAGGGGGGCCTCGCGACGTCCCATTCGACCCGTCCCTGCGGGACCCCAGGTTCAGCTCCCATGGTCCGGCGGGTCGATTGGACGGAGCCAAGGGTCAGGGTCTGGTGACACCCGGAAGGATTCCAGCCCTTTCCAAGCCCTCAAAACCCAGCAAGAAGGGTAGCTGGCAAGGAGTTGGACACGTTCCGAGCACTTTCCTACAGGGATGGTAGGCACAGCTAGCCATGCGTCACCGCGCACTGACAAAAAGAAGTTCAACAGTAGGCGGCAGTAGGCAAGCAAATTTTGCAGTAGCACAGATCAGTTGAAATCCAATGGCGATCAGACTTGCAGCGCAGCAGGTCAATGGTGATTTGCGTATTTTGGATGTCACGCCTGAGGTGACAGGCAGAGAGCTAAAGCAACAGATCAAAGAAGGGCAGCCCTGGGACAAGTTCACTTGCAGCACTACTGTGGTGGAGGTTGTTGTTGGAGACAGGCTGCTGGGCAATCAAGAGAAGATGGCAGACGTGGAGCTTGCGGCAGATGCTGTTGTGACCATCGTCTTCAGAGAAAACAGAGTGAGATGTTCAAACAAGGATGAGCTCGCCGACTTTGGGAACGATATTGACACAGAACTCTTACTCATGGCTGAAATCCCATGCCACGGAACTCAAATCTCATCCAGGGCCTTTGAACATTGCAAGCAGTTGGCCAAAGTGACCATCGCAGACTCAGTCACCCACATTGGGAACCATGCCTTTAAGGGTTGCGTATCTTTGGTGAGCTTGACCATCCCACACTCGGTGACACACATTGGGCATAGCGCTTTTCAGGACTGCAGCTCTCTGGCAAACCTGACCATGCCAGACTCAGTGACGCAAATAGGGGATTGTGCCTTTTATGGTTGCAGCTCTCTGGCGAGCTTGACCATCCCAAACTCAGTGACCCACATTGGGGATTGGGCCTTTCACAGTTGCAGGTCTTTGGCGAGCTTGACCATCGCCAACTCTGTGACGCACATTGGGAATTGGGCCTTTACGGGTTGCAGCTCTTTGGTAAACTTGACTATCCCAAACTCAGTGACGCACATTGGGAATGATGCTTATGCGGGTTGCAGTTCTTTAGCGAGCTTGACCATCTCAAACTCTGTGACCCACATTGGGGCTTGTGCCTTTGATAATTGCCGCTCTTTGTGTAATTTGGACATCCCCAACTCTGTGACGCACATTGGGGATGGTGCCTTTCACAGTTGCAAATTCTTGGTGAACGTGACCATCCCAGACTCAGTGACCCACATTGGGAAATGGGCCTTTTGGCGCTGCAAGTCGTTGGCGACCTTGACCATCCCGAACTCAGTAACCCACATTGGGGATTATGCCTTTGAGGGTTGCAGGTCTTTGAGTGTGTTAAATAACTCAAAACTGCCTGACCCAACAGCCCGCAGTGGCAAAGATGCCTGTGCAGACCGCAGTTCGTTTGCGCACGACACAGCCAAATCAATATCTCAAGAGCATGCGTCTCACGGTTGCCAGAGTTGCAACATCTTGTAAGATGGTTCATTCTGCCAAGGGCACAGCTTGGAAATGGCTGTCTCCGCAGTCGAACCCCCGAAAAAAGCAGCGCGGCTTAATTCGTCCTGGGATGGAAGGGAAATTACCCAGGCGGGGGCAGGGGCCCCTCCCTCCCGACTGTTCGTCAAGGAATGTGTGACCCGCCACATTAGAACTGAAGAGACATCGGAACTGAAGAGTCTTCGTTCCTGGTTGGAGTGATGTTCGATTCGCCGGCATCCCCGAGACGCACCAGGGTTTTGACGATGCTTGAGATCGAAGGATATTTTAGACAGCATCCGGACACTCCATGGGACTGCGATGTTTTTTTCCTACATCGATGGGTGCTCTGAAATCTTGGGGTAAATGTAAGTCATGTACAATGTATTATACTGCATTATCACTTATAACTACCTGGCACTTCCTGTCCGGGTGCCCTGGAGGTCTGGAGACCTGTTTACATAGGGAGTCGGGTAGTGGAGTTTTTTTCGCCAGGACACCCTGGATGACCCGGATGACCCCTAGGTATGATTCCACCATGGATGGTCTGGGCCTGGGCCAGGTTTTCTTGGTCTTCTCGCTACTCGATTTGATCTCGGCCGCGCAGCGACCGGCCGCGACCGCACCAGGAGCGACCGGAGGCGGCCGCCTACGACGTGGTGTCCATGGATATCTCACGCCATGTGGATGATAGGCAGGAGATGTTTTTTCTTTTTCGGAACACAGGGAGAACACCGGGGATCTGCTATCAGATCCTATTCCATTATGTATTTTTTACACAGCGGCCACAGAAAGCACCACAATGTCGGTGAATGTGCCACACATGACCAGACATTCATACAGGGAATGGTTGGCAATGAATGACATTCCTTGGCATGAGCTTTGTCGAACTGTTCCAGAAGAGGGAGGTTGTTTCCAGGACCACCGGAAGACAACAGATTGGGAGGGATGAAGCCTGTTCAGGACCAGACTTGCCTAAATACCCGAACACTATACCCCGCCACTTTAGAATCTTATATAACTTGGACCCTCCAACAGGTGTTTCCTGTGTTTCCAAGTCTGGTGCCCAGGTTCACCGCTTGTGGAAATCCCAAGAGTCACCTCCCTCCCGTTCCGCACGTGCGCCGCGCGGCCCCAGGCGCTTCGCGATCGACGTGCTCCGGCGCGACGCCGGCAAGTGGACCGCCGCCTTCAGGCGACGCGGGCGAACGCAGGGAGAAGAGGAGATTGCTGTGACAGGTCCTGACCGACCTCATTTGAACTGGATAGTTCCCGTATACAAAGTCTTATATGTTTTTACCCTAAGAATCGCTCTCCATGGCAGGGGTCGGACCTTCTCCACCGAAACGCGTTCCGGGGGAAACGGGCCCGAACCAGGGCCCCTATCTGTTGGTGAAGGAGCCCGGATTCTTAGGGTAATATAATAGTCAGTATACAGACACTCCATGGGACTGCCATATATGCCGCCCCATTGACCCCCCTGGCACCACCCCAATGTAGGCATATATGGCAGTCTCATGGAGTGTCTGGGGTATACAGATGTATACAGTATACATTGTACACTAACACCAGGACAACCGGAGTTGGTCCCCAAAACCAGCACTCAATGTATATATCCCAGATCTGGCTCAGTGGTACCCAACCCGAAGGGCCCGAACTCGTCCGGGTGAAAGCCTCCAACGTGAGTCCTGGACCGAACACTGATGTCAGTTCGTTCGGGGCCGAACCGATCGCCTCTATACCGACACCCATATCACTCCATGGGACTGGAATAAATGCCTCCATTGAACCCCACCACCCCTGGCCGTTTTGAAGGCATATACACCCTAGACTTCCAAGACTATGGTTCACCTGGTTTTTGTAGTGTCAAATCCTTAATTCGGGAAGCCTATGAAATTCATGGTGGGCCAGGAAGCCTAGGGTACATGGAGCACCATGGCTAGGACTCCACGTTTTGAGCGAGACTGGCGTCCGACCACTCGGGACGAATCCGACCGCTCGGCGTCGTCCTCGCCGTGGTCGTTCTTCCTTCGGCGGCTTCGCGCGAAGCGGCGGTTGGCCGGTGGGGTGGATGAATCGACCCTGTTAGAGCCTGGCGTCCGGACGACGGAAGTGACCGTTGACACAGACTGAGCGTTTCGTGTTGACTGGGCGAAATCTTTGGGACAAGTGATCCCTGAAACATCCTGAAAACATTTTTTCTTTGGAACCAAAGGCCTGAAAAGGAATGGGTTGGCACATGTTGGCACAGGTGCTCAGGACTCTCAGGACCGACTCTGCCCACTTCTCTCGCTTGATCCCTCGGACGACCGAAGTCGGTCTGGGCCGAAGAGTCGCTCCGACCGAGTCGATGCGTCCGTTTTCGGGCACGGTCCCAGCCGCGTTGGGCCGACAGCATTGCCAATGCAGAAGAAGTCCAGTGGCGTCCAGAGCAGCTCGTGGTTCGCCCTGTATCGCAACTGCTGAGGCACCGTCAGCCAACAACAAACAAAAATATAGTCCTTGTACCTAGCCCTTCGTTAACGAGGGCCATAACGAGGTCTGGAGACCTGTAACTAGGGTAGGGTATAGTCGAACGCCAGGACACCCCGGTCCAGAATGATCCTGGTCATGTGAAAACCTCTACAGTTTGGAAACCGAGGACCGCCGGTAGGGCACGGTCCGCTGAAGTCACCACGTGAGGCAGTTGTGTGAAGAAGCGGAGCCCGTGAAGCCCATCGGGGTGGCTCACGCGCCCCTCATAGGTCTTGGAGCCCCAGTTGTCTCAGGCTTTGGTCTCATGTTTCTATCCTCGTCCTTCAGGGTGAGGTGCAGGGGCCTCAGGGACACCGCAGCTCCCCGTGATGCCTAGTGGTTTTGGTCGAAAGCAGGTGCCCTTAGATGATTTTGCAGGAAGACTTCTGTAGATGCACCGGTCACGCCGAAATTGGGGTGGTTTGGGGAGTTAAATTTAGGCATATAGCTGGATCTTCCGACTGTGCCAAATGTTTGCCTGTTCATCCATAAAACCAGCCAAAAGGCATACATTTTGCATTAATGGTTGGTATGACATGGTATGACATGGTATGACATATGTTTGGGATGGAGTCCGAGCAGTTGAGCCTCCTTCCGCTGAAGTGCTCACTGACCATGGTGGATGATGGTGGATGGGGTGAACCATTCCAAGAGCTTGAAGCAATTCAAGACTCAAGACATTAAATGAGTTCCATATGGTCGAAGCCGCCACAAGGCTCAACCGTGCTCAACCTTCCACCGAAGAAACATATGCTTGAACGAGCGAACCTCAGGCCAGGGTCAGATCATTGGAGCACCAAACACGACGTATACGTCAGTGCCTCACGGATTGGTGGTAGCGACAACCTCATGGAAAAAAAACACATTGTCTTGGGGTGATTGCTATGCCAACTTTGCTATAGCAACCTCAAATTGAAACACACATCATATGAATCATATTAATATGGACATCAAAAACACCGAAATGTCAACTTCAAGAAGAAAGACTCCATGATCCTCGATCACTGCCTCATTGCGGCTCCTTTAATTAAGGCTGTATTGGCTCCTTTCCGGACTGGGGACAATTCCCGCTTTCCTTTCCTCCCCACAACAAAGCGCTCGAAAGATCGATCGGCCAAGGCATTGGCCTCCGCGTGTCATCAAACGCGCCGGCGGGACGGTGCGCGCAAGCGCCGGCGCTAAACCCCGCGGTCTTGGTGCGCACCGCTCGAGGCGTGGACAAGCATTGGTGCTACGCCATGCAGATCCTCACCTCAGGCGTCTCCGGTCAACCACGGGCGAACGTCTTCGTGCGGCTCGGTGATGAGCACCCAAACGCCCGAGGTATGGCCGTCCGTTACAGCGATGGGGGTTTCCCAGACACGACCAGTCTGGGACTGCCAGTCTGGACTGCCGATCAGTTGGCGTGGTGCCAGGGGGGTCAATGTATAGGTACCGTATATAGCATACATGGAGCGTCTGGATTGGAGGGGTAGTGGAGTGTGTGTTGCTGTTGGAGTGTGTGTTGGTGTCGGACTGCTGGGATGTTGACGCGTAGACGTCTTACTTCCCATCCGTCCCATCGGGGCCGATCCGCATCCGCGGTCGGACCGTCGGTTGCACCGAACGGGACCCGACTCGGGTGGTTCGGTCGGACCGCAGTCGAGTCGGGTCGCGACCAGCACCGAGACATCCCTGGTCACCCACCTGACGTCTCACGTCAGAGTCGTCGACGTCGAGTGGTGTGGATGTGGATGAGGAGGTTCGGAGCCGCCGTTCGGGCCAACTCCGGAACTGGGAGACATGACGGAACTGTTCCGTTCCAGACGGCCGCTGCTGCCAGGTGTTGGTTGAACATGGGTTTCCACGCCTTTTGGATTCCACACATGCGTTGGAACGGGTTCGGCAGCAGGTTGGAATGGGTATTCTATATGGTAGTTTTTGAGATTTCTCGTACATTGCTTTCAGAGACCAGTTGACAGCAGAATGTGAAACGGCCTTTCTTCCAAAAACCTTGGTTTCGACATCCCCAATCCATCTCCAATCCATAATATACCGATCGATCTTCCAACTAATTGGCTACACGCGACCAAAAAGACACAAGAAGTCCGGCCTTTCCCGCTTGGAAGATCACCTTCGCTCCGTCAGCACCCCCAAACCACCCCACAAAACCGACCCGAGAGACACTCCGACCAGGGCCGTTGACGGGACGGCGTCCCCTACGTCCGGAGGCCCGAAGGAAGACATGAACACGATGACCCGGCGCAAACTGGTTTGTTCCCAGAGTCTTAGATGCCTAGTGGAAGATGGAGCCATCAGCTTTCGGCAGCTTTCAGCCGTTTTCAGCTCATGGATGAACATCAGTATATGTAAAAAAGTATAACACATCCAGCTTCGGCGTGTCTCGTCGTCAGTCAATGCAGTTGATTTGACCAGGACCAGGACCTTCCGAACTGTCCGTGTCCGTCCAGTTCGCCTCTTTTTTTAAGAGGTAAGGTGAGGAACGGGGTCTGCAAGAAGCATCGAACTTGGTTTCGGTCCTGGTATGTATTGATGGCATCGACCCTATTCCCGGAAAAAGAGAAACGCATGATTGTTACGGACCTGGACCTGAACCTTTCCGGTGTCCTGGCTGGAGGTCCCTGATCGTGGCGGGCTGGGGCGTTCCAGCCAGGTGACCCCGAGGTCCTGAAGGTGCTGGGAGTGATTGTTGCAGCGAGCCATGGCAATGAGAATTTCCGCGCTGCAGGTTGGCCAGACACTTTGCCTTGAAGTTAGACCAGAGATGACGGGAGCAGAGTTGAAGTGCCAGATCAAAGAAATTTTTCGGACCTGGGACGAGGTCACTCGCAGCACTACTCTGGTGGAGGTTGTTGTTGGAGACAGGCTGGGCAATGACGAGAAGGTTGCAGATGCAGGGCTCTCTGCAGATACTGTTGTCAGTGTCGTGTTCAAAGAAAACTTGGCGAGGTGCTCAAGCAAAGATGCCATCGCCAACTTCAGCACTGAAATTGATTTGTCGCTTTTGCTTGCTGTTGAGATCCCCAGCCATGAAGCCAAAATTGCCATGAGTGCTTTCCAAGACTGCAAAAGGTTAGCCAAATTGACCATCCCAGACTCAGTGACTCACATTGGGCATCACTCCTTTCAGGATTGTAGCTCTTTGGTGAGCTTGACCATACCAAACTCTGTGACCGACATTGGGAATAACATGGAATAACGCCTTTCAGGATTGCAGCTCTTTGGTGAGCTTGACCATTCCAAGCTCGGTGACTCGCATTGGGATGAAGGCCTTTCAGGATTGCAGATCTTTGACGAACCTGAGCATCCCAAACTCGGTGACCCACATTTGGGATTGGGCCTTTCAAGGTTGCAGGGCTTGTGCAAGCTTGACTATCATCCCAGACTCAGTCTCCCACATTCGGGAATTGTGCCTTTACCCAGACACTCCATGTATGCCATATATGCCTATACATTAGGGTGGTTTCAGGGGTCAATGTAGGCATATATGGCATACATGGAGTGTCTGGGTTATGGGTTGCAGCTCTTTGACGAACTTGACCATTCCGGATTCAGTGAGGCACATCGGGCCTTTAAGGATTGCAGCTCTCGAACTCAAACTTGAACATCCCAGAGTCTAATTTGCCCACATGGAGGGTAGTGAGGGTCATCCCTGGACCAAATGACAGAAATGCATAGAACAAGTTCCACTCGCCTGGTGAAGGAACTCAGATGGGTCCCTCGCCTGGCGGTCGGAGCGTCCTCGGAGCATTCTCAAGTTTGGTGGTGTACAGGCTGGCGGGCTTCAACAAGCTGTTGCAAAACTGCACAACTTGTTGCAAGACTTCTTAGGGAAAGCTAGCAACTAGCAAGGACCTAGATCTTCCAACAATGCAACATCATGTGTGCTTTTTAGCTGGTCTCCGGAGGACAAATGATGAAAGGATTAAAGTTTTGCACAGTGGGAGGTTCCAACATCTGGGATAGGGCCTTTGGGAATTGCAGGCAAATCCGACCATCGCAGACTCTGTGATCAATATTGGGAATAGCGCCTTCAGAATTGCAGCTCTCTGGTCCAACTCAGGGACCCACTTTAGGCCCTCTTCCTAGGGCTCCATCTATATATACCTCCTGAGAAGGTATGACTGGATCCTGCTGGCAGCCACCCCAGTTCCACCTTCGAAACGAAGGGTACGACTGGAGCCCTTTGAGACGAATTGACCATCAGCAACCGCTGGGGGCTTCGTCTCCTTTGAAAGGCCAAGAACAATCCTTCCAAAAACACGTTCGGCCGTTGGGTTTGGCTGGTTGGGTGATAGCAAGGAACTCATGCAAAAGCGTGCGCACGTGCGATCTGTATTAGACCAGCCCAAGGGTCTGTGCCTCCACAGGTTCGGGGGTTTTCACCCATACCCTTTCGGTTCGGGTCGCCATGGCAGACTAAGCAGGGCCCCGCCCTGCTCCGGAAGCGTGGTGATGGGTGGCAGACCCTGAAATCAGAGCAAACAGGGGGACGGTGCATGAACATCCTCTTAGCAATTGGGGGGGTGTTGTCCTCAATTCAGCTCGTGCGGTGCCGAACGGAACCAATCCGAGGCTACGTCCTGAGCCAAGAGGGCTACAGCACCGCAGCTCTTGCGAGCCAAGAGCTTTCGCCCGCGCAGGTGAGCTGGGGTAGGGGTAACGAGCAGAGGCGAAGAGAGCGGGGCGAACAGATTAGCACCAAATTAAAGATATTCACAACTGAAGGAGGTGAATATTACTGAGTCAGTTTGATCGTTTAGTGAAGATCAACATTTAAGCCTTTTGAACAGCTTCACTTTTGAACAGCTTCATATGATTTCATGTGTAACAATTTGTGTTTTTCTCCTGAGTCAAAAACTGGCGTTCGCGCCACCATTGGTTCATGCAATATGTTTTCATGCGGTTCTCCATCATTCTCCCAAAGGTTGTCGGCGCTTCTTCCTGGAAGCCATCCGCCAAACCCCGCATCCTGTCACCCATATAGGTCATCAAAGGTCCCAACAGGTCGCAACCGAAGCGAAGTGGAATTCTTCGTTGAATCTTTTGAACAAAAACCACCATTTCTCGCCCCATGTGCTTGTTCCCCCGCATCCTGTCACCCCTCTCCGGATCCTGTTCGCTCCTTCGGTCGTGACCGGGCCGGCGCCGGCGGAGCGAGGTGAAGGAAGCGAAGCACTTCGAGGCACGTGGTTCGGTCCTGGAAGTCGGTCGGTCGCGAGAGGTCGCAGCGGAGTTTCCAGGCGAGACATGGTGTTGGGATGGGTGAGCTCAGTTACTTCGGTTTTCCATGGTTTGATGACTGCGATCATCAAAAGGGGATCCGGCTGTAGTTGACGCACTTTTCCCCAGAGTCAGAGTAGTGCCCAGGCTGTCACGACTTTCAGGTTTGGATCATTTGGTTTTGCAACTGATTGCAACTGTTTTCAATGGGAACCCTCAGGTTGCATCCCCTCATAGCAAATGTGGGCAAGTGACCTACTGGGCTAATTAGAAGGCCTCGGTGCTCAACATACACATCAGTGGCTCCTGTGTTTTCCCCTATGTGTGTGTGTGCGCGCCGCTGCATGCCTGTTAGAAAAACATGTATATATGAACCATATTGAACCATTATATGCAGAGTCATTGCTTTGGGAAAGAGGCAGATGAGTAAAAAAGAGCTGTATAGAGCCTTTGAAATGGGTGGAGGTTCAGTGGTTATAGTTATAGAATGTTATAGATTTCACATGATCTCACCATTACCCAGACACCCCATGGGACTGCGATATTTGCCGATCAGTTGGGCTGGTTTGGGGGGGTCATGGGGCAGCATATATGGCAGTCTTATGGAGTGTGTGTTCTTTTTTTGCGGACCCTTCTTGGCCTCCAAAGCTTTGGTAGGAGAAGGCCCTCAGGTGAAGCGTCCCCCAACCCCATTCACCACACCGCCTCAGGCGCTGACTGCGCGGATGGCCAGCACCGGATGGAAGCCCTCCGACTTGCTCCGGCTCTTGGCTTTGGCGCCTCGGCGGTGCCAATGGAGTGGGTGGGGAGCTGTTTTTCCAAGAGAGGTTGAGAGACCTTATAGGACCCTGTAGTGGTACATATGGGATGGGCTATAAGGCTGTTCAACCTCTCTTGGTTTGTTCCGGATTCTGAAATTGGGGCTAGCGAGCTGGAACCCCCAGTGGAACGTACCAGATGCCATGGGCCAGCGGTTTCAAGGTCCTCCACGGTTTCGGGCGGGGGACACGGAACCGGTGCTGGGTACATCGAGGCGGTGGACAGGCCGTCCGGACGTGGACGACAAAAGCGCGGTCCAACTGGTTGATGCAGCAATCCCAGACACGACATCCATGGGACTATACAGTTGTTGCGGAAGGTGGGAAGGTGGTTTCAGACTCCGGACATGTTGCACCAACCAAGCAAGTCTCACAGTCCCAGACACGACGCGACTAATGGGACTGGCATATGTTACATACATTGACCCCTTTTCAATCAACCACCCCTGGCCGTTTCTCGGTAGTCCTATGCCAGTCCCATGGAGTATGGAATGATGCCGGCTGTCCCACTCACTTCCAGAGTTTCCACGACAAACCATGGAAGCAATGAAATCAACTGAACAGATCGAAGTGACAAAGACACGTATTACGACAGATGATTCCGTTCTGATGTCGCTTCTTTTCACCATGCCATGCCACAAAAATGGTGGGGACACTTCGTGGCTTCGAAGCTTTCCGCTTTCCCTTGCTTCAACCCGCCGAAACCGGTGCCGTCACGGCTTTCCCTTCGGGGCCGGCGTCACTCGTATGACAGCAACTAGTCGTCTACGTCGTGTTCCGTCGGACTCCGACGGACGGGGCCGACCGGACGGGGCGGACGTCCGGACCTCGACGGGGCCGAGTTCCCCTTCGTCCGGAGCGACGGCGAGAAGTTCCACGCCTTCTGGACCCGACGGCTGCGTGCCTCGGCGGTCGCGTGACCGACGGGTGACGGACGGAGGGTTGGAAGGACGACCCGGGGCGGAGGAGGAGGCCCCGGCCTATTCGGGTGGGACAGGAAACTGGCAGGTGTTTTGGTTGATGGTGTGGAACTGGGTCCATGTATATCTCAAGCTTGGGGGGTCATGGTCGGGTTGGGGTGGTGGAAAAGGGTCGAAAAGTGTTCAGCTTCTGTTTCCTATAGGGCAAAGATATTGTCCCATGGTCTAAGGACTTTGTTGTAGGAAAGAACGGGAAAGGAGACACATTGATATTACAGCAATTACTGACTGTATGATACTGTATGTATTTGCATGTCATCATACTTGCACAGCCTTGTGCTCCAGAGAAGGAAACGGGCAGGAGGAACAGTGGACAAGATCAATGTAGATTGATGGACAAAGATGCAGGCATCGAGCCGATTGAACACATGAATGTGTGTACATAATATTTGTGGGTGCATGGATTGGCACCACCAAAGTAAAAGACATCTTTTTTCCAGGGCACATGACCATTTTGGATATCGTTTTGGACTCCCAGGGTAGGAGGACATTGACAAAAACTATCAAACATTGCATCATGGTTAGGATGATCTCGGCTCATCTGGGCACAGCCTTGTTTTAAAGGAGCACCAAAATTGCGTGACTGGACAGTAGCCTGGGTTCCATTTAGCCATTGATCTGCCAGCATCTGACAAACCAGGTCTCTTCTAGAGTCTAGAGAGGAGTCGTCTTCTTGGCCGGTCTGACCCGGTCAGTCCTTTGCACGCGGATCAGCGGAGACAGAGAGACACGCAGAGCACAGCTCCCACATGAGTGACTCACCTCCGAAGGAGGGCCCGATGGCAAACATTGGCCCGAGTGTTTGGGCCTGACACATCGGACCTACGGACGCATGGACCGCTGTCTTCGTCGGCATGACGTGTTGGGAAGACGATGTTCTTCCTATTTCAGATGAGACTCGAGGATTCTTTCGGAGAACAACCAGGTTCAAGACCCTCCACCTTCACCATGTGCCACTCCGCGCCGCAGTGCCCATGAGCTCCGTTGTCCTGCGCAGCGCCATGCACGACTCATCTCCGCATCGAAGCGCCCCCTTTTTTGGAGATCCGCACCGGGCACAGTTCTGGAGTCCTTGACCTTGCTTATCCCTACACCTCCGGGCCTCGGCCGCCCCCGAAACCGTTTCGGGACAGGGGTGGGTTTAGGGGGTCCAACCACCTGAAAACCTGAGGATATAGGCCAGGAACCCCTAGGGTGATGTAACATGATATAACTACCTGGACCTGAAGACAGGGGTGCCCTGTTTGGAGGTCCCTGATCGTGGCGGGCTGGGGCGGAACCAGCCAGGTGATCCCGAACTGAAGGTGCTGGTATATAATATTATGCAATTCAATAGGACAGATGAGGTGGGAAGACGAGCCTTTTCTGCCGGATCGTGGAACATCCCGGGTACGCCATTTGCACCTTGCCTTAGGCGACAAGTCTTTGCCCGACAGCGGCCGGCCGACACGGGAAGAGCTCGCCACTTGAGCATCGGAAACTGGGGTGCTGGGCTTAAGCTGGAAGATCGAGGTAAGTGGTCTAATGTTGTATTTAGGCGTTTTATGGTGCGTCATGGTGTTATAAGGTGTCATAAGGATTCATAAGGTGTTATAAAGTGTTATACATTCGTTAAAACAATATATACTAAATATAGTACGTATAGATGTACGTAGCCAGTGGCGAACTTCGCGGTGGTCCACGCGACTCCCTGCACCTCGGTTTCAGGGCGAGGGCCGGTTGAACTGAGAGGGACTGAAGTCCAACGGGGAGACGCATGGTCCAACTGCTTCAGTGGTTCAAACATTGCATGGATGTCCTTCATTTGCACGTGTCACGTGGCTAAATCAAACGCTTATCCCACGTCTGGGATGTAGAAAACCACCTTAGCCTAGGTCAACGGTAGGTCTCGGTCTCGACCTCTCGGTTTGTTGATGGTTTTTCATGTGTCGGTTGTGATGGGAAGCTTCCCATACTCAGTCACGTGTTCAGGTGGAGTCACGTGTGAACTTGATGAGGTTGACCAAGCTTAGCAGGCGTTCAGAAGTTTGACGTGGCTGCCAAGTAGATGGGATCATTTCCCCAATGGACTCATAGTAGACCCCCGATTTGATAGACCAAGACATGTACTGAGCTGGGGTGCCAGAGAGGGCCATGTCGAAGCTCTGAAAACCAGTCTCAAACACGACTAATGGGACTGGCATAGGACTACCGAGAAACGGCCAGGGGTGGTTGATTGAAAAGGGGTCAATGTATGTAACATATGCCAGTCCCATGGAGCGTCGTATCTGGGACTGTGAGACTTGCTTGTTTGGTGCAACATGTCCGGAGTCATCCGGAGTCTAAAACCACCTTCCCACCTTCCGCAACAACTGTATCCCTATAGAGTCTCACTCGGCCCAGGCTTCAATTCGTGGGAGGCAGCATGAGCTGTGGCCCCCGGAGCCCAAGGTGGAGGAACAGCGACGCTGTGGACACCTGCGGCTGGGTGGACGGACGTCGTAGAACTGGCCGAAGAAGTACGGCCAGCACTGGTGCCCGTGTGCTGGGCTGGAGGATGGACCTAAAGCGCTGCAGCACTTGTGCACTGATTAAGACCGGTTTGAGGTTCGCCTCCCAACGAAGTGCTGCTGGTGACTTGTCCTGTGTATTCCCGTATCGTTGAATAGGTATGAATAGGTGGATTCCCGCTTTCCCCTTGGTCCATGAACTTCCAAATCCGTTCACATTCTTTTCGGCAAGAGGTGCTACAGTGGCAAGATGTGCTCGTTCTGATATCGAAGGCCCACCTTGATGGGGTTTTCTTCACGCTCTTCTTGGCAGACCAACAGAGGTGGGTCAGAACCCGAACTAGACTATCCTAGTTCGGTACCCCTGGTTTTCCGGGTCCTAGTGACCTGGTCACTGGAGACCTCTGTTGGGAGATCCCTGTCCCGAAGTCCGAACAGCGGCGAGACCGACCTCGTCTCCAGGAGCCTCCGCCGAAGAAGGCCTCGTGTGGAACCTCAGCTGAGTGACATAGTTTTGACCCGGATCCCGTGGGCCCCTTTTTGGATCCAACTTAATATACCTGGAGTCTCAGTTTGTACCTCGGAAAATGGGTACAAGTATGTAGTCTTGTACCTGTTTTTAATGGGATCATGTTCCATTTTCCGGTACTTTGGAGGGTCCAGGTACTGGTCTGATGGTTTGGCAGCTTGGCACACAAGGAAGTGCTGTCAAAAAGATGACAAACCAGCACCTGGCTGGACCTCGGGGTCACCTGGCTGGTTTCGCCCCAGCAGGGACCTCCAGACAGGACATCCCGAAAGAAGGTCCAGGTAATTATATATAATTCGTGGTATAGACTGATGATGAATAAAAGAACACACCATTTGAATAAAACCTCATATTGGGGGGTGAAATATCATCAACAGTCGACAGACATGGCTGTCAATGAGGTCTTTGAATTCAGAGAATGGGGTGCCCCACTCTCTCGTGTGGCACAATATAGCGAATATAGGGCATATGCCTGGAGACCCAGTGCCAACCAGAAAGAAATGGATGGAACGAAACCTCGTCCCAGCCATTTCCTAGTAAAGGATCTCAAGCTGGCGCCATATTGGGTTCCAACCATTTGTTGCTTTGTTTTGGTTCCCAGGTATGTCTAGACCAATGTCTTACTCTGTATCCAGGAAGGAGACCCGTTCGGCCCCGAAGCTGCGTCACATGGTGTGTTCGGTCCATTTCACCACGGCGAGGTCGGTCCTGCCACTGAGCCGGGATAGGTCGGCAGTCCCGGACACGAAGAACGAAGCTTTGTCCTTTGCAGGTTGAGAGAACGGTGACCGGCCGAAGAAGAAGTGGTTGGCGAGTGGTCGAAAAGGGACCGGTGGTTGAATCGATGTCAGGGGTAGGCAGATCGATTCCTGCCCCCTGATGGCAGATGATGGCAGACTGAAATCCAGGTCTTTCAGCCTGGGAGAGATGTTTGGTGATCAATCAGGCCAGCAAGAGAAGCCAAAAAGCTCGACCTCAGGTGTAAGGATTGGTCACAAGTCATGAACAGAATATAACAGAATAATCGATCAAGTCAGGCCAAGGTTTTTTGTTGCGCTTTGGATGTCAGTGGAAAGTTCCTTGATTTAATAGTTTGCAGTTTCTCCTCAACCCTGGAGCCCGTCACAAAAAAAAGCACCAAGCCAAACCATCTATGTACTAAGCCAAAACCACCACCAAATCACAAACCACCACCCAAATCACCAAAATCACCCTAAATCATCCTGTTCACCCCCAAGACTGAAGCAGCCTCCGTCACGTGTCGCTGTCCGCTCTTCGAGGCCCGACCAGGTGACCAGGCGCGCTCCGTCCATCCCGCTTCGACCGGCCGTGACACGGAGGGGACGTGGGGTGGGAGGAGGTGCGCTGGGAGTGCAGGTTGAAGGTGGCAGATGAAGGGTTCAGCAGCCCCCAGAAATTCATCTCTCGCCAGTAACCCTTCATCTACTGAAACATCTCCCACCTGGTCCACCCGTCTATCACCAGCCCCTGTAAGGAATTCAGTTCGACTATAGACCCTAGAGATCCTCATAGATCTGCATTAAATTGAATTTGAAGACCTCAAGATCTTTCCTAGGGGTGTCTATTAATAGCCCCTTAGCTGTTAAGTTAGGGGTGTCCATTAACCACCCCGACTGGGGGTGCTGGTATATAGACCCCCTCAACTAAGAAGAAGCTCCAGGACTCGACGCCATCACCGAGTCGTGGTAAACGGGTGCCGGAGTGTCTGTCCCGACGTCGACTTCGTCGACTCCGCTCCTTCGGCCGTTCCGGTCGCCGCCCGTCCTGCCCTCCATGGCACCACCCCAATCGGCCGTGAGTTCCTCGGCAGAACAGACTGGCAGTCCCGGGCCCAGACAGGTCATGTCTGGGCATATCCTCAGATCGGTCCAGAGTCGAACCGGATCTTTCTTTTGGGGGGCTCAAAAGAGGTCGTGTCCCCCCGGGGGTCACTGTTCAGCTTGGAACTAGATGATTTTTCAATCCGTTCGATCGTCCAATATAGGTGTTGTATACTACTTGTAGGTGTTGTGTGTTGTTTTTTTCCATACATCCAAAGCCGAAGTCTAATTGGGTTCCTTCTTTGGTTGATGACTCCCTGCAAAAAAAACAACACTTCCCATAGGGGGGCACTGTTGTCCATTTGATTGGAGTTTTTAGTTTAATATGATCTCTGTCAGTTGTGGAGTTCCACTGAAGCCACTTCGTCACGCTGTGCAGGGAAGAAGCACCTGCCGAGCCAAGACAGACCACGAAGAGCACGACCAGCCTTCGGCAGGGTTCCGACTGGAACAGAAATTATGGAAGATATGGCTGGACGCCTTGGAGAAGATTCAGAACCCCAGACGCTTCATGTACCCTCCGAATTCGAGGTGTCTGGCAAATAGCCTCAGTATAGTGGTGATGATTCGGGGTGTCCTTCCAACCACCGGACTTGGTTTCGGTCCTGGTATGGAATATATGCCGATCAGGCCAGGGGTGTAGTGCCAAGAAGGTCGATGCTCCACGGCGTGCCACGACCGACACGTCATGCCCGGGGAAAAGCGGGACTGGTTTTGACTGGTTTTGACCCACAGGCAAGCTGTTGTCGTTTTTCTTTAAGGTCCAAAAGACATGAGAGTGGTCTTGGCACTGCAAGAGGATGCCAGGGTGACGGCTTAGAGGGACGAGCAAATTGAGTACTGTAACTGATTGAAACTGGGGGTGATACCCAGTGCCTTGTCATATTTTTTCTGCCTGAGTCAAAGACTAGACAAAGAATGCTCTGACGAACGAGGACCTGATTTCAGGAAAAGTATCGTCCAACTGCAGTTCTGGAGGATTCCTGGTGCATGCGATGCACTGGGCAAGTTGTTTCGTTTGGGACGACCATGGTCTATGTTTGAAACTGAAATTCATGTGCAGAGCACCAACAGATCCTGGAGTTTTTAACTCAATAGGGCACCTGTCATAACGTTTCTATATCTAGTGCAAGATATGCTCAATCGGACCGCCCTTGTTGAAGACTTCGATCTTCGATCAGCTCCCATGTTTCGGGGTTGTGCGGAGTTTGCAGATGCCCAGGAAAGATTGGAATGATCAGAACTATTCCAGGAGTGGAGAAGATCGTGGAGGATATTGGAAGAACCGAGAAAAGCACGACAGGTACAATAGCAGAGAAGAGGAGAGGGACTACAGGTACAGGAGGAGGGAAGATGATCGGGATGACCGGTACAAGAGAAGCAGAGAAGATGATCGAGACGACAGATACAGGAGCAAAGACAGGGACCGAGACAGGGACGAAAGATCCAAGAGGAGCAGAGAAGATGAGAAAGATCTCAAGGCAAGTCGGAAGCCTGGTTTTGCTTAAGACGATGTGTTCTTCTTCATTGTTAAATCCCCCAATTGACCTGCCCTAAGAATCCGGGCCCTCAAATCCGTAGGGCTTGGTTCGGGTCCGGACCCCTGATATGAGGAGTCCGACCCCTGCCATCGAGAGCCCGAGCTCAGATTCTTAGGGTGATGTTTGATTCTTTCCAGTTCCTGGCAGCACATCCAAGGAAGGAAGAAAAGAGAGAAGCCAAGAAGGACCGCCGACCGGTCACGTGACCGACTCTGGCACCAGCACTCGGACCAGCGCACTCCTGGGACCGTCGCTTTGTTCCGCGCGGGCGGTGTTCCACGCGCGCGGCACAGGGCGTGGTTGAGAATTTCCATATGCCACATGCCCCAGACACTCCATGGGACTGCCATATATGCCTACATTGACCCCTCAAACCACCACAACTGATCGGCAGTCCTATGGCAGTCCCATGGAGTGTTTGGGTGCATGTGGTGTCTGGGTCCAAAGTGCGGTTAGCTCGAAAGTGCTGAATTCTGAATCGTTCGTCACCCTCAGCGTTGTTGCTTCGCTCCAGTTCGACGATCGGCACCGAGGTGTTTGGGAAGTCCTTGGTGACACCTCGGTCGGACTCCGCCAGGGTGTCCCAACAGGTTCCCTGAATGAGCTGGGTCCTTTTGGGCCACCAACCCAACGTAATGGAGGCATATGGAGGCAAGGAAGGCATGGCTTTGGGCATGGAGGAACAACACATGGAGCCGGAGCGTTAACCTGGTTGATGTTTCGCATTGATCTGCTTGTCTCTGATTCCATCCATCCCCTTTCGCGTTCCTTCCCAAGTCATCCGATGAAAGTCTACCACCAAACCCAGGAACCGATTTCTCACACGATCTCAGTCTACCACCGATCTCTACTCGAGGTGTCTGTCCTGACCTCGCCATCGTTTTTAGAGGTTCCTGAACGGGGTGTCTTTCAAGACTACCGAATTTGGAAGGTCCTGGTACAACGATGTTCTTTGCTTGAACACCATTCGATGGCCGCGAGCCATTCTCCTGCTCCCAATCTAAGAGCCATGCTGAGCCTGTCACTTCCGTCACTTCCTTATTGAAACAACCAAATCCAAGAAAAACAGATCCAACAGCTGTTCAACAGCTCAGGGCGTTCTTTTCGCCAAAAGCCTCCCCCAACCCCAACCCGAAGAGCTCTCGTTCAGGATCCTCGGAGCCGCAGCGGCCGGAAGGGGCGGAAGGCGCGGCGTTTGGATCACACGGTGGTCGCGTGGCGGGTCATACCGGTCGGGTTTGGACAGGGTGGCGGGTCGTGGGGTTTGGAGTCTGGAAGAAACACACCAAGAACATGAGGAAATCACGATCATATAATTACCAGCTCCTTCACAGGGGTCACCTGGTTGGAAGCCTTTGCCCACTACTTAGGGATCTCCAGACAGGACACCCCGTGGAAGTCCAGGTATGAACTCCGATTCATGGATGATTTCAAGGAGTGTAGGGATGGAGATGTACCAGCACTCTCCTCTGAAGGCTTTTGGAGACTTAAAAGTTAAAAGTGTAGATAGTTCATGGTAAATTGATGAGCTCAAGATGCCATCGTTCAGGTGCCGGGGTGGGGTTGCTGGCAGCCATGGGAAGATCATGGAAGATCGAAATGGATCCAATTGAGCGACTGGCCACGGATCAGAATCTCAATCAACTTACATTGGGCATAAATTAAGCCCAGCCCATCTGTGGCTGAAACCAACAACAAGCCACCGAACCAGCCACCGAAACCATGTCGAAAGCGAAGCTTTCGTGCGAAGGCTCGGTCTCGTGGGAGTGAAGCTCGGTCTCGGTGGCTTCCAGCCTAAGAGCTTCGAGCAGCTCTATAGCTCTACTACATAGTAGCTTCTTAGTTAACTAGTAGTTTTCCGGCCTCCAACCTACTAGTTAGTGATGGCCTCCAAGCGCCTTGCATGTGCTCAGTCGGAGTTTTGGACACTCGCGGAAACGACGTCAGGTGGACAAAGAGCGGACGGGAGACCAAGAGGGCGGCGTTGTCTCGGATTCAGGTAGTGAGGACCCTTTTTTTTGTTGGTTGATGAGTACCTGTGTCTTTTTTTTTGAAGTTTAATGGAACAGGACCAGGTGCAAGATTCATATTATACATATTTATACATAAACCAGCACCCTCCAACAGGTCACCACCAGGTCCACTTTTGAGTATCCATTTCAGCTACCAGAGGAGACCTGTTGGAGGGTGCTGGAACATTATACATTTACGTGAAATCGTTTAACCGCAATGCTGTTCCTGACCGTCTCTGGTTTCCTCCTAGCATGTCGCAAAAGCTGGTCAACCAACTGTAGGAGCTCTGTTATATAAAACGACGATCATCACGAATTAAGCGGCTCGGTGGGTGAGCCGATCTCGATGTGTGTGAATTGTTCTCGTTTTTTCTCGTCTTTGAGGACTGGCTGATCATGAAAATATGCATGTCCTCCATGAGGCCTCCATGGATTGATTGACGAGGGCACAGGACTTCACGATCCAGTTCAATACCTGGTGGAGGTTTTTGGGCAGTTTGGTCGAACGAAGAATTCGCCCTTCATCTCTCGTGGAGTCGCTCGCACCATTTTGCTTGTGATTTCGCTGGAGTGAACATGACGCTCGGAAGAAAAACAGAAACCTATCCAAGAGAGGTTGAACAGCCTTGTAGCCCATCTTATATGTACCACTACTGGGTCCTATAAGGTCTCTCAACCTCTCTTGGAATATTGCCAAGTCCTTCATTGCCTTCATCGCCTGGTTTGTGTGGAGCGGTTCGATTGCGGTTCCCCAGATAAAGGGTCCGTATGGTCGCTCAAGGACCCATTGACACGTGGTTTTAGAGTAGATTGCACAATCCCCAAGTTTGGTGGTTTAACACGGAACCCATGATAGAACCCTACACCTCCGTCCAGTCGTACCGAACCTCAGGTTCGGTAGGACTGGACCCGACCGACCATGCCACCCCCAGAACATCCCCAAACCACGAAACGAAGGTACGACTGGAGGCAAAGACATGTTCACGTGCCCCCAGACGCTCCGTTCACAGGCCTTTCCCGGTCCCGCACCAAACCATAGGGATTGGTGAGAAGGTCCGGACCCCTCCAGAGGATGACCGGGTACGGGTCCGGCGTCGCCCTGTCGTGCCAGTTCTCACCGTGGCGAACCCGTTCCATCGGCCGAGCGGTTCCGGTTTCCGACAGCCACAGTGTACTGCGGGACGGCCGTGTTTTGTGTTGTTTTTCGGTAGACACACCCTTCACCGTGCCACTGAGTGCACCCCAAAGATATCGTGTTTTCATGGTTTTGGCAGACTGGGGGCGACCATTTTGGAGGTTCGCGAGCCGCGTCGGGCCGAGCGGCAAAGGGTTGATCAGCCCAGGGCTCCTCAACCCCGAAGGAACGTATGTGACCGCTGGCATTCCATTTGGAACAGTACCATGTATTTTTTGTTGATTACATGTGATGTTCAATTGTTCAAGGCTTTTGTTGCATACGTCTGGTTGATGCCTCCCACAGTTGTCACACATGATTGGCGCTTGCACGCAGTTTGCAGGTGCAGGGACCCTGGAAAGAAGGACCATGGACTTCGAGGGTCCACGCGCACCAGACTTCACAGGCTGTTTGGAGACCCCGAGCACAGGTGGTGAACCTGGGCACCTGGCCAGGAGGGTGCTGGTAGTTATCTTGTTTGGTTCATATTAAGGTATATATAGTATTCCAATGGTCAGTCCGTTGCCAATCGGTCCGCGCGGAACCCCTCGACCACTCTTGCCGACCGCGGACATTCACCAGGTCAACACGACCCAGGCGCAGACGAACGGGTGGACCACTGAGGACCGGGAGTTTGCGAGGAATACGTGAATCATGATAGGAAGGTCTTCTTTAATTACGTTGATCGCTTTTTGGAGTTTTGAAGTCAAGAATTGTTCAAGATTTGGTGGATGCATTCATGTTGCTGGTGGGCGTCGAATTGCGGCCATTTTTTGTTGTCTGTTTGTCTTTGTTTTTTGGCAATAGTGACTTAAGGATATTAAGGATACAAAACATATTCATAACTTCAATCCACATTCATCTCAAGTGTTTGATCATTAAATGTTTACCAGCCACGTTCAGTTGTTGGTTTTAACTCCTGAAATGTTGATGCCTTTATCATGGATGGTCGAACCTGGCATTGATTCTGAGAGCACTGACCAGTTGAAACACTCCTGATATTCTCAATTATGTTGGCCGAACTATGAGTATGAGTTTTTGGTGTGTCTTTTGGCTACAAAGGCTTCAAGGTAAGCATCAGGAGGACAATATGAGTAATAATAACATGTAATAACGGTGTTCGGCTGGCGCCATGCAAATCAACATGTTGATATCTCTGCGAGACAGGTTGTTTCAACAGGACAACAAATTGCCGCCAATGCCACATATTTAGGGATTCTGGGACGCATCCCATGGCCCACGAACATCCCATGGCATGGATATGTTACAACTAATTTTCATTGACCTGTTCTGTACGCAGATCCAGCAAATCTCGATCACGGCGCAAACGACGATCCAAAGATCGAAATAGATAAAATATATGTTTAAATAGAATATTGAAATATATTGAATTATTTATATATAATGAATTTAGAGATAGAATATATTTATATCGGATTATTGAAAAAAAAAAATCTATATATATATATATATATTTTTTTTTTTTTTTTTTTTTTCATTTTATTGATTTATTGATTCTTAAATATATATATAAATAAAATAACAATATGTCGATATATATTATTGATATTAATATTTATAGATTGAATATATTTAAGTATTAATTGAATATATTGAATTTATATTATCTAGGTTTAAGATAGGTGCGAAGATGCTTCTGTATTTTAGTATGCGTTTATGGTACGGTACGACGGTACGCATTATGGTGCGATAGTCTGTGGAGATGGTACGCATTATGGTGCGACAGTTTGTTGAGATGGTACGCATTATGGTGCGATTGTTTGTTGATATGGATGGTACTTTACGATATGTTGTGGTCTTATGAATCTTATGGTTTACATATTAACGACCGGATAGCTTAGAGGCTTTCTTTTGATGATAGACTTTGAGTTTCGAGTTCTGCTTTTTGTTGTATGTTTGCGGAGATAGCTATAGCCATTTCGTAGAATGTTGTGTTTGATGTAGTGTGCACTAACCTTAGATGAATGATTTATTATATGTTATATCCTTTCACTTTGTTTGATATGGGTTGTTTGCATGTACGATGCAAGCGACACAGAATCATAACTCCCAGCTTGTTTGATAGCACTATGGGATTTGACAAGTATACTTATCTTTGACGTTCGGGCATGATCGAATTATGAATATTTTCTTAGTTTTTTTTGTCTACTGCCATGTATCTGGGATGATGGTTGGTGGTGATTTGCGAACGATTTTGCAGCTATGTTACGGCAACTTAGCCTTGATTTATTTGCACAAACAATGCTGCAAGTTACTAGACTGTGCTGCGCTGTAACAATACTGACTAGATTATATATAAAAATATAAAATATATATATATATAGACTATAGAGTAACAGAGTCTTTAGTTAGATCAAAACTAGACTAAACCATCTAGGTCGATTGCACCATCCATGAACGTCGACGACATAATAAAGTCAGTTAGCGTTACATGTTGTAAGGTGTGATGTTTTCAATAAACTTGTTGTTGCATCAAGGTCTTAAAATTTGAGGGTTGAACTTGGAATTATTGTGTGCTTTTGGTTTCAAGAAACGATAATAATATAAGTTTTGTGTTATTTGGTTTTTTTTACAACATGTTTGCACTTGTGATTTTAATATCTGTACCAATTATGTATGATCTAGCCTAAACGTGTCCGTCTATGCAAGGACTGAGTGGGCAGGATGCTGTCAATCGACGACTGAGTGGGTAGGATGCTGTCAATCGACGCTCCTTATTTGAGCACTATTAAACCGCCATTGATGATGAAATACATCTGTAAACCATTGGCATTCAACACACATGAACCAGATGTACGGGGTTGCTCGTGTACTTTAGAGTCCTTGAACACATGCTGTTCTAAGGACGACGCTTGAGAAGAAACAAATCCAAGGATGAGATGATCAAGCAACCTGAAACATCTATGTTTACTGGGGACAGTGATGAATATAATAGTTTTAGATAATGAAGACTCAGACTCCGAGATATAGTCTTTTATATTGCTTTATAAATATATTATTGACATATTATGGCTCACCGTTGGGTCTCAATTCAGCAGTCTGGTTTGATGGGGATCAATTGAAATGTTTAATCTCATACACACAATTTCTTTTGGTCTTGTGTCATGGTGACAGACTGAGCACTACACCACCCCATCATGTTTCGCTGAGGCAGGTGGTGAACGAAACAAATTCTCTGACTATAAGACGTGGACGATTATGGATCACCAAGAAGGGCAAATTTGGCAGGACCAAACCGCAGGGCCGGGGTAAATACAAAGCGTTTACTCCTAGGGCTATGCTGGAATCTGTGTTTCTTGACATGCTTTTTGTCATTTGTCTGGTGCACTTTCAGTTTCATTGCTGAGGTGACAAACTACTTTCGTTTTCTCCTAATTATAGTCATTCATGAATCATTGCTAAGGCTAGGAAAGATGCCAACAGTATCAGCGATTGGACAAGTATCAAGTGTTCGCCGTCAAGTTCCGGCTTCCTGAATGTAATGAATGTTTTTATTTATTCCACTAGTTATTAGTTCTAATTTGCACTTTGTTTGAGAAGCTATACTGACTAGAAACTAGGCACGTTGCATTTTCGGGTTCAACTTTGCCATCACATCATCTGTCAGCTAGGCTAGGCCAGGCTGGTTGTTTTATTTGTTTTCGAGGACAGGACATACGTGTGCATTTTATGTGTATGGTAGAATGATGCATGTCAGTTGGCAGCGGGTGAGATACACAAGCAATACCACGTGCACGTTCCAAGGCAATGTTTTCTCTATCCTCAATGGCATTCTGGTATTCATCGTCTACCAGGTATTTGACAGCTGTTGCTTGATGAAGATTCACAAACCAGGACTCTGTAGCACTGTAAGTGTCAGATTTCTGGACAGGTGAATAGACTGAGCAGAAAGACTTTAGTTTAAAGTAGTTACACAAATATTTATATTTATAATTATATTATATAAGAAATATCGTTGTTGAAAATTCATAAATAGTTACAATCCTTCCACCCCTCACAACAATAACAAACAGATCAACACGCCACATAATATATATATATATGCACATAATAATGATTCAGTAGTCAATTGACAAACAACAAAACAAAATATATATATTTGTCAGTTCGTCTACTATGTGTTCAGTTTGTGGTTGGCATGTTGTGCGGTGTTAAAATACAATACAGGCCAAAGGCTAAAGTGTGAAGTGGCCAAAACACATTTGCTGCTGTCTGTTAAGGTTCGAGACGCAATCTCACACTTGTTCCTGAAGATGCAGAAAGCACTGATGATCGTCAGTTGCAAGGCGCGTTTTTCTGATGAGGTCATGAGTGATTCATTTCTATCATAGGCGGTCTCAATTTTTGGTCTTTGATAATATGATGCAACACAAAGTAGGCAATACAAACCCTAAGATTTGCTGGTGAGTTCTGCTGGCAAGAAACGCTGTTCAGGCTCGGCCACACATGATGAAGGTGCATGTGGAATGGGATGAAACTGGACAGGCGTGTCGACTCCGCAAAGATTTGATAGAAGTTGATGGGGTCATGCCTGCTTTGGTAATTTGGCTTATCAATTGTTTAAACTAGTTCTATCTAACTATATATAATAATACACACATATGAGTAAAGTTTTCGTCACAACTCTAATGTAAAGTGTGGTCACACACACACACACTAGTCACTAGTCGCTGCTCGTTGGTTGATACTATTATTCGGAATGCTGAGCTACTAGCACTGGTATGTTAGTCTTGGTTTCTTGTCTTTTCAGTGCAGATTCAATATCACCGAACACTCACCCAAAATCCAGAAGTGTACAACTCACTGGATCGAACACAGTGAGGTGCAGCGACTGGAACTCCTGGAGAGGAAAACAAGCATGTCTTCGGCTACCAAGCTGCTTGGAGACTTAAGTACGTTGTAGACATGTGTTACAAGTTACAAACATTAGTCCTTTGTAAGATAATTTAGAGGTTATCTCATTTTGTCTATGTCGAACACTGCTGAAGCCCATTGTTTTGGATAATGTACCAAAAGAATTCTGTTGATTCACCACAAGCACACATAAGGAAGTAGTTGAATTTGTTGGAGCATTTTGGAGATGAGTGGTTTGCGTTTAGATGAGGCACACCACTGTGGTGATACCTCCAGCTATTATTCCCGATTCGACTGCAGAGAGCATTTGGGGTGGCATGCTGACAAAGCAACCAATTCCTCTCACAGGCAAGTTCAAAAAACACAAGTTCATGAAGTCAACAATCAACACATAACACACGTTGAGGACTTTTTGAACGCATGCAGCATGAGTTCAAGAATATTGCAAACCTATATTACTGAGTAAGTACATCTGTCTCTCCGCCCAGACTGGTCTTCGCATTGCGATCGTCTATGTGTGCAAATGATGGCAGACGGAGCAGGCTTGATGTGTCTGTGAACTGTGTTTTATGAATTATTTATGAATGAACTATGTTCAGTCCAGTCGATCTGAACATCTTAGAGTAATCAGGCGCTAACACTCGCTTGGCGAGCATGGCTTTTCAGAAGATGCCTCAAGACACTTGGAGATTGTTCAAGACCTGCGACACGTACCTAGGCTGCTCTCAATAACATAATTTAATTTGCGTTTGAAGGTAAGCAGTTCCGTGAAGCATCGTTGCAGTCATACAAAGCTAGTCAACCAATCCAACCAAACATAACAACGATACTAACTTTGAACTGTTTGCACAGTTCACCTTTGCTGAAGATACCGCTGGACTGAATCATTATGTTTGCATCCATTTGTGCACCACAAGGCATCAAGCCAACCATTGTGCGGAAGGTGTTTGGCGGGGATTCAATTGCCTTCCTGCAATGTCGTTTGCCTAGAGCTTCTTGAGAAGCTGAGTTTGACTTCACAAAGATTGAATCATAATACTTTGCGGCATAATGCAATATGTAACAACATATTCATTTGTAGTGCTGTGGGAGCATTCATGAGACAACAAGCTGATAGCGCTAGCTAGGTTTTGTCTATGCAACAACCTCCAGTACGGCGCAACCCGGTTTCACTTGCTACAACACATTTGGCAGATTGTGCGAAGCAGCACAAAAGTCATATATGGACAGATGCTCGGACTGAATGTATTTGGTCGGTGTGTGCTCAAGTGCATGAGTGGAATAACCAAGTATGTATGTTTTCACTTGTTCCACAGCATATTGAATCATTTTGCTTTATCAAATTGATACAGGCCAGATCCATCGGTGGTTAGACAGAACCAGATGCTGCTGTATGCAACCTTTTTGCACGAGACGTGTGCTGATGACCTTGATGATTTAGAAGAATGTGAAAGCGCTTCCCTGGCCAGTAGAAAGGATGCAGCTGACTACCTATTGCGGATGGATAGCGGAGAGTGGAGCAATGACGAGATCATACACCATTGTGCAGGGCTTTCATGTTGTGATTCACCTACCCAAACAAAGATCAAGCTGTGGATCGCGATTCAGGCGTCTCTCTTCTGGTCAGGGGGTGGGTGCCTTCATTGGTATACACATTCAGTAGTCAAACTTGAACACAATGACAATGAACCCATGGTTCGCGGAGTCTTGATGAAACCACATTTGGTAATCAAACTACTTACGAATATGTTCAAATGCATGCGTAGGCAGTGGCTTTCAACCGCAGACCTACCACGCCAGCAATGGGTCGTTGGACTACTTGTGTGAAGAGCGCGAGGGTGCTACTGCTACTCGATCTTTGACTACATCGCTTTCAATATATCATGGCATGTGTTCCAAAAACTAAGACGGACTAAGAGTAGTCGGAACAATAACAGCCATGACCAACTGTGCTTAGGTTGCAAATGGGGCTACACAGGCTCTTGCAGCGAGGGTTCGCATCGCTCTACAACTACAAACTCCCAAGTCTGCAACAGCATGAACGTTTGGGTATGGATTCAATCCTAGCCAAGTGCTTGGGCTCAGACAATTCAGTTCCAAAACAACACAATGATGATCTAGAGGCGCGTGATGCGTATTGGGAATCAGTGCTGGGTGCTGACAACGCAAAGGATCTTCACTTCAAACTTCAAGGTGTTCGTTACTGTTCTGAATATCAATGATTTGTGACTTATGACTTGTGCACATTGGACATTATATTAAACCCGTTATGTTAAGTCAGTTGTTGTATGAAAGCATACCTGGTGACAATGACAGTGCTTTGTTACTGCTATATATATGTCGATAGCACTAAAAACACATATGTTTTCTTTTGGAAGAACATGTTTTCTTTTGAGTGCTCTTAGGCTCAGAAAAAGCATGGGAATTTCTCTCAAGACCTTCGACCCCATATCATCTGGGCCTAGTCATTTGTACTTTGACACCTGTGGAGCAACTTCTTCATTCACATTTTCGATGGCAAGCACATGAGACATGGCTTTCCCAGTTTGCCAAAGACCGACCACTTGTACTCATGGCAAATATGAAGAGATCTCCAGCAATGATTGCGCTGAACAAACTCAAACAAATCTTGATGGATAGTGCAGTGATACTGTCTCCATCGGATGCTTTGTCTGACAACTGCCAGCTACAGTGCGCAGTCTATTTGCATGAAGGCGCTTAATCATTTAGCAGAAGTTAGCTTAACATTGCTTTTGGTAGGCTATTGGCTATGAGGGTTTGGTGGGTATAGTCTAGTCTAGTCGTTTTTGTATGTAATGAATAACATAAACAATTGGATTCAATAAGACTAACATTGTTCATTGCTACCTGTAACAACTTGACACTTGGTTTAGCTTTCAGTTGTGTATTGCTTTTTTTTTGTAAATAGATTTTGCAAACGCATAACTAAAGAAAACACAAGGACATATTATACATCAATGTACTGCAATGCTACTTCTGCAGGCTTTGCTGGAGATGTTCCACCAGATTTCATCAAGAAGAAGTTCTGGGCGACTATATCCACGATGGGTCAGCTCTACAACCGACTTGTGCTGCCCTTCGGCGCCTCCCACTGAGTTTGGCAGCGTTAGTCGATGATTCTTTGACTATGTCAGATCGATGCAGTCTTGCTGACAATTACCTTCAACTTCCTGAATGCTGCTTGGATGAGTGGTTCTCAAAGCCAGTGATTGAATCAATTCGATCTGAGGGAGGACATCAAGCTATACTACCGGGGGGCTCTCTGCTGCACGATTTGGAACTTGCTTTCCAAGGCAAGACTACAAATATTCAGTTGGAGCTGAATTTTGCACGGTCAGCATCCATGCGATCCTGTATGAGAGGACGCAAACATTCTATCAGCTCTATGGTGTCAAAACATGTGGCGGCAGAGTGCAAGTTGTTCCACCTTCGTCAACGTGAGAATGAAGCCAAACGGATTGCTGATGGTGCAGCTGAATCAAAGCTTTCTGGTATTGCTGATGAAGGAGGGTATTCTATTGAACAATAAACATACATCAAGACCACAAACCATATAAACACCACATGAGAACACAAGGCTATGGACAACATATGACCCACATGTTACCGTTTTGTTCACATGTTGTTTAACCATTTGATGACTGTTAATTTAAATTTTGACATTCTATATTTTATTGTATTCACAACCTATTACCAAACCTTGAAGGACAAAAGCATTCGAGACAAACTGGCTTGAGCCTGTTCTTGAAGGACTTCTACATGCAGCACAAAATTGTGCAACATGATGACCATTGGTTTGCACAGCGGACACTCTTACAAAACATTATGACATTATGTTTGATATGTTTTTGTTTTTGCTGTTTGACTATTTAATATAATATCGTATCGTATGTTGACATATAATGCATTGCACTATACTGTTTTTGTTTTTATTTTTTTTTATCATAAGCGTTGATCATTATGTTTGATAAGTGTTTTAATGTATATATGTGTGTTTGTTTGTTGTAGTTAGGCTACAATGACAATTCAGGAAGACTATCTTTGCAGATGCGATGAAAACTTGGAAGTCAAACACTCCTGAGATGTGTCGTCTGAAGCAAGAGCTTAGCGCCAAGGCGAAGGCCATGAATGCAAACAACAATTCATCTTTCTACGATGCTGAACTACGACGACAGATTGATGAAAATGCAATTGCCCAGAAGCAAAATGATTTGGAGATCAAGCAAAAGAATTTGCTGAACATATGTTCTCAAATTGAACCACATCAGTCACATCGCTCTAAGCCTTCATCACATTGTCCAATTGCTTTGACTTCGTTTGCGTTGGAGACAGGTGCACTGGCGCCTACTGGTGGCAACTGTTATTTGCAGAGTGAAAGCGAAGATACACGCAAATCAACTGATTCAGTTCTTCAGCTGGTGCAGTCTCTAGAAGTTGATTTGGACAACATGCCAAACAGTGGCCATTACATTGCGGGCATTCATGGTTTGGGCGACAAAAAATTTGCCATCAGTGAGGCTTTGGTTGAAGCAGCTTCACTTGAAGTTGGGTTTGTTGAGAATTCACACAAGCAGTTCAAAGCAGCTCATGGGGATGTGACCAAGAAGCAGCCTCCCCTTATCTTTGATGCTTCTAGAAGTGTAGATTGCCCACGCCATTGTCAAGCATTGTTCGGTCGGCACTGCAAACTTCAGATCCAAGATTCATCAATGTATGCAAATACGATCGGCATGATTCAGTCTATGGTGAGAGTTCTGGCTTCCAGACGTTCAGTGAAGGTGGGCAAACAATTCCACATGGGTCCAGACAATCCTTGGCCTGCATTGCTGGTGTATGCAAGCGATGGTGAGACTTTGTTGCGTGCAATGCTTGCGTGCCGAGTGACATTCAACCCTTTGGATATGGATTTTATTGAATGTGAGGTCTGTGTGCATGATTCGAACCCAAATGTCATTGATCTGCGCTTGATCTTTGAGAAGCTGTTTGATGGATGCCATTGCCCAAGAGTTGACACAGCCAAAGACATGGCAGTCTTTTTCTCAAGGCTTCCAAGCGTTCCTAAATGCAAAGTATACTGGGATTATGAAGTTCTTGAGAAGGCATATGCAAACATTCGAATCAGATGTGACCGGCATGACTGCTCATCACCCGATATGATTGGCGAAGATAGCTTTTCAGTTCTCCTGTCGGACAGAAACACCAAAGCAAACAAGAACAAAGACTTGACCGAAGATGATATTGCAGGCTTGGAGACAGCGCACAAACTTCTGAGGAATTTGGTTGGGTCGAAGAAGACTTCTACTGCTGGCAATCACCAACGGAAGAAGGAAAATCAGTCAAACAACATTTTGGTGACGGCGAAGCCTAGCAAAAAGAGAAAACACTCAACCACTATTGACAATACACCAAGATCCTTGGTTGACAGTTGATATGAATTGTTTCACAATAATCATTAATCATATTGTTGTTGTTTATAGACTATACTTCTTAGGAACCGTTATTTGGTAGTTCTTCATGTTCATCTCTTGTTGACAGAGCATATTTGTTTATAACCAAACTCAAACTTCTGATATCACTTGTCTACTTAGGAGTCGATCCTCCAGTTGAGTGTCCAATCACTGGTGCTGACAGCGGTGAAGATGGAGGTGATGAGAACATAGATGAATTGGAAGAAGAGTGGAGCTCCTTGATTGATCAGCGATATGGACCTGCGCCTGTATCTTTGAAGACTCAACCTCAACGATCATCTTCAACAGCTGTGGCATCTTCATCATCGGCTGCTGGGGCGACATCAGATCGGCCACCAGAGCAGCTGCAGCTTCTGGAAGTGTACAAGGGAGTAAAGGATAGAATATTTCAAAGAAACGCTGATGGATCTACAAAAGCACTGGGTCCTTTAGCTATGTTTATTCAAATATTTTTCTTTATCTATATAAGTATAAGTATGTTTTGACATTTGCTAAAACTCAGGCCTAAGCACCTAACCAAACCTTTTATTTATGTGTATATATGTAGACTCAAAACCATCACTATGACGATGCCTAGGCAGAATCACTAGCTGGAAGCAGTCTGTGTCAATCACGTGCTACTTGCATAAGAATTGCAGCAAAGCCAAATCAATCAAGTCTTTGCCATTTGGATGTGAATTTCTTATGGTGCGCTATTTGCAAGCGGGACTACAGTTCGAAAGCAAAGATGATGGAAAACAACATATGGAGCTGTGTCTTGCTCCATATATCAGATTCAAATGTTGATTAATCTCTATCTTTTTTTCTCTGTGTGTGTGCAAAAAAAAAACAACTCAAATGTTTGATCATTCAGGTTTGATTCAATTGTGACTGGCAATTGCAACGCTGATCCAAACGAATCTATTTGATGGATGATGTGGCTGCGCTCTTGAGGCTTTTAGGTACGATAATTTGTTTAGCTTTGTTTGCACAAAGCACCCTGGCACACCGAGGGATATGTGTGTGTCCAACGACAAGCAGTCAAGAGGGAAAAAACAACATCATTGTCCTGACTATACTTTCTACCGGACGTCAATGTTTGCACATGCCGTGTGTATGCTTTGATTTGTATATATTATTAAATTGTTAAATCTACACTTGCTGTTCTAGCATATCAACAGGCTCAATTGCCCTTTAAGCTTTTGAATGTGTAGTGACCTTCAACTATCCTGTGCATGATGATGCAGCCAGCGGATGATGCATCCGTTGCGCCCTCACCAGCTGATGGTTTTGTGCCACCACCGTCGTACAAACCAAAAAGATGCAAATACTGCAGAGAGTGGTCAGTTGCACCAACACCTCTACCATCGGGAATCTATCCCAGCTGGGATCCTGTGATTCCGTGGCATGACGGTGCCTTTGGTTATGTTCTTCACTGTTTTCTGATTTGATTCTGCGAATCCCCTCATTTTCACATGATGTGAGCATAGGTGTGACATACACCACTTAGCACCAACAAACGCTGTTCGTGGCTCAAGAAAAGCATCGTCCGTTTTTTCCCTTGAAGGAAACTCAGGTTATGAGCCCAACGACCTGTTTTTCCATTTGAAGTCCACCCCTGTGGTCCAGGGTTGTTGGCCGCCATGAGTGGCTTCGCTGGGCGGCGGCGGCGCTCCTCCCGCGAAGGAGAGCGCCTGCAGGATCCTGAAGATCGAGAAGGGCGACTTCGAGTGGGCGCGGCAGATGAACGGCTGCAGGCGCTGCTGGAAGAGCGAGAGGGCAGAGCAGCATCGGTGCCGGCGAGGACGATCCCGAGGAGGACCTTTGAGCTATGGCCCCACGATTGAATTGGGACCACAACCGAGGGTTCTGGAATCTTATCCCATGGCTACCCCTCCCCCAATGAGTGGGGCGAATGTCAACCCTTTTTGGAGCACACAAGCACGAGCTCATCCTGGTGAAAGTGGGGTGGTGCCTGAGGAGATGCCGCAAGGGGAAGTCAGAAGGTCGCCAAACTATGTTGATGTGGAGGCCATCAGGGAGAAGGTGCTCAGGGAAGCCGAGAACCCCTTTGCAAAGGAGATCAAGAAGGCCACTGGTGGAGCAGAGTCATCATCCTTCGAGTCGGTGCCAAGTGCTGACCGAGAGCCTGGGCGGTCAACGGTCGGGGTGATGGGACCGGGCGGAGGAGGAAATGGGGGCGAATCGACTCGCCGCGATGGTCGAGGGTCTCAACCACATGGTCTTGAGCGTCCACCAGGTTTGCAGAAGGAGGGAGTGTGTGAGGGTCCGTTGAACAGGTCTGAACCGCCTCAGGGGACCGTGAATGAAGTGTTTAGAAGCGTGGAGTCACCACCTCTACCATCTCCTGGCAGCGATGGTGCTTCGCTGGCTTTCGGCGATTGGCTGACGGTGGCGATGCCTCTCATGTCAGATCTGTCATCCTCTGCGAGGGGTTGGTGGCAAGCAAACATCATGGAGGCGGAGGCGCTGTATGAGACTTGGCTGAAGTTGAAGCCGCTGGAGAGGCTGAGGCTTAAGGTTGATCGGCCTTTGCACCCCAGTTATGAACGAGTTGAGCACCGGGAGTGACTATCTTGTTGGGGGTTCTTCCCGATCAAGTTCGACCAGGGGGTTCAGCTGAGAGAACTGCGCTCCTCAAGAGCATCACCGAGCTGAAGGTGGGCAATGGGGCGGCAGACGTTTTGTCTGGAATTCGCCAATGGAGGCGATGGATCCAGCGTGCGCAGGAGTTGGGCCTGACTACACCGGACCCTCTGGTGCTGGTGCAAGTGCTGAACAGGGTCACAGAAGCCCTGGGTCGACATGGTGGTGCTCAGGTCTCATTCAGAATGGCAACAGCAAGGCAAGATCTTGCAGTGGATCAGTGTCCGACGATGGAATCCATCATGGAGTATGCGGAGTATGTGCAGGCGGAGGCTGAAGATCTGGCGCTGATGACTGGCTCTTCAAAGACGCCTGCAGCAGGTGCGAATGTGAACATGTCCACAGCTGGAGGGACAGCTCCAAAGGTGGCGGCATTCAACACCACGAGCTCTACAGAAGAGAAGCAAAAGGCCTCTTGCAAGTTCTGAGGGTCTGCTCAGGGCTGCAGGAGGGGGGATTAATGCACCTATGGGCATTCATGGGAAGGCATCAACAAGCAGAATCGGTGTTTTGTCTGCAGTGGTGAAGGGCACATGTCGCGAGAGTGTCCTACTCGACGTGAGCGAGATCGAAGGGATTCAAAGAAGGTGGCAAAGGTGAAGAATCCTATGCCCACCAAGGAGTCGCCAGTGAGTGACCTTGAAGCTCCAGATAAGCCGAGGGAGGAGAACGCCACTACGACTTCTTCCCAACAGTCCTCGGGCTCCTTGAAGAGCACACAGGTGTCAAGGAGTCGGGAGGGGGAGAAGGTTGCAGGTGGTGGAGAAGCTTCGACGGGAAGTGCAGAGTCGGCGACGGCATTGATAGCAGAAGCTGCAAGTTTGCTCAAATCATTGAGAGCGCTCAAGGCTTGCAGGCTGAGGCAGGTTTGCAGGATACAGCCTGACGCCGAGAGGGAGGGCGAAGTGGCCTTGTTGGATGGAGGTGCAACGCATCCACTGAGGATGGCGGAGGTCGGGGAGAAGAACCACCTTATTCCAGTTCAGGTGGAGCTCGCCCATGGGTCGACGACGCTGTTTCGAAAGGAGGGATGCAGCACATTGCTGTCTTTGGACGAGGTTGAGCCGATCATTCCATTGAGCTTGTTGGTACAACATGGCTTTCGGATTGACTGGTCGGTGAATGGATGCACAATCAACCATCCTCGGCAAGGGCCGATACTATGTTGGCTGCGGGGGGGTTGTCCAGTGATGAAAAGGATTGCAGCTCTTGCGATGCTCAAGGAGTTTGAGGAGCTGGAAAGGGGGCACTACAGCATCACGGCCGAGGACATCCCTGGGGTCCCGGGGGAGCTGTTGGAGTTCATGAAGGGCCAGTCATGGTGTCCGGCGGGAGATGATCTTCCATGGAACCGGAGGCAGAGGAGGATGCATCAGACTTCAAAGGGAATCATTGTGCACCTGTTCTCCGGCACCAATGTGAAGAGGTGGAAGGACTCGCTGCCTTCTGGGTACACCTGGCTGTTCGTGGACCCGCTTCTTGGGTCGAGGTATGATCTCCACTCACCTCAAGTGTGGGGATATTTGTGCTGGTTGGCCAAGCAGGGCCGAATCAAGGCAGTTTTGGGAGGTCCTCCACGCAGAACAGTCAGCAGGTTGCGGAATCGTGGGCCACCTGGACCTCGCAAAGTCAGAGCAAGAGGTGATCTGAGGTGGGGATTGGATGATCTAACTCCTAAGGAGGCTCAGATGGTCGCGAACGACACCACGCTGGTTCTCAAGCAGGTTGCGCTTTGGAAGCTGGCCAAACAGGGACAGCAGATGGGCCGATTGACAGGCTTCTTGCTGGAGTCGCCAAGGGATCCAGCATCCTATTTGGAGTCGGAGGAGGATCGGCAGAATCCATCTTATTTTGAGTGGCCTCAATTGCAACAGCTGCTGGAGGAAGATGAGACTATGAGGATGATCAACTTCGACCAGGGAGCGACGGGTCATCCACGGAGGAAGCCGACGGGGGTGTTGTCGAACTTGCCCATGCTGGAGCAGCTTGAATTATGCCAAGGAGGAGGAAACACCAACCCAGTCGGAGGGGATTTGAGTCAGAGGATGGCAGCATCGAGAAGCTGGTCAGAATGGTCGCCGGGCTTTGTCAAGGCCATCCAGCTGGCATTGAGGAGTATGCTTGAGGAGGATGAGAACTGCAAGGTGGCGCGATTGGATATGGACCAATGGCGGCGACATGTGCGGATGCAGCACACGCCCTTCAGGCGGGACTGCAGGACCTGCCTGGAAGCAATGGGTACGCAAAATCCACATCGGAGATCCAGGACAGCGTCTTCTGCATACACCTTGGCGGTGGACATCATTGGACCATTCCCAGTGGGGAAAGATCCTGCAACTGGAAGAATGGCCAAGTACGCTTTGTTGGGAACGGTGCCGTTGCCGGTGCCGGACCATCTGCCGGGGGAACCGGCCGAAGAAGAGGATCTCACTGAGGAGCAGGTGAGGGACGTGCCATCTTTGGATCAAGAGGACCTGGAGGAGGAAGACCTAGAACGTGATGGCCGTCAAGATCCACCAGAGTTAGAAGATCAGCAGTTTGTTGAGGAGGGTGAGGAGCAGGTGATTGGTCGGGAAGAGATCGATGAGCTTCGGAGGCCCCATCAGCTGCAGAACGTTACAATGGTGGAGGTGATGGAAGACAGAGGTGTGGATTCGCTCCTGGGAGGCTTGTCCCGACTTTATGCAAGGTTCAGGTGTCTGGGCATCAATGTGATGAGATTGCACAGCGACAGGGAGAAGGGCATGCTGTCGAGGAGGGTGTCAAAATGGTGCGGCCACAGACACCTGGTACAGACCTTCACGCAGGGCGACGATCCACAGGCCAATGGCCGTGCAGAAGCAGAAGTGCAACAAGTTAAGAGACGCATGAGGCTGATCATCCATCAGGCACAAGTGGAACCAGAACTGTGGCCAGGAGCGATTCGCCATGCGGCAGAGGAGAGATGCAGACAGCAGCTCAGCAGACTAGGTGTTCCGGTGCAACCAATGCTACGGTTTGGGTCGAAGGTGGCAGTTCGCACGAAGAGATGGCACAAGGCTGGTCAGTTGGTCAACCCGTTCATCTCCATGCAGCTGGTTGGTCCAAGCCCACTGATGACAAGCGGTTGGGTGGTTCGCCATCAAGGTCGGGTTCAACACGTTCGAACGGCTCTACAGCCATCTCCAGAAGCGGACCAAGCGGCTCTCGAGCTCCAGGAGATTGATGCAGACATCATTCGCAGGAGAGTGACTGGAAAACAAAGTTTGGATCCTCACCCATTGCAGGACGTGATCTCACACATGTATGAGGAGGTGCAGCCTGCACAACAACCAGCCCTGTCCGCGTTGTCCAACTTCAGGACAGGGGGGGGACAGATCCAGACCCAGGAGCTTGCCTGCAGGTCGAAAACAACGGGAGCTGTGGAGAGTCGGCAGAAGGGATGGTGAAGTGCCTCGAGTGCGATCTTTGGCAACTGGGGGAACATCGAGGAGCTGGATGTCGATTTTGTGAAGGAGATCTGCCGAAGGAGCAGGATGGGCTGCAGGTTCCGGGGGAGGAAGCTTTGGATTTGCAAGCCTGTTCATGGACTCAGGCAGTGCAGTGGCATGAGGAAGAAGTTCGTAGTCACTGGCAGTTGAAAAGAATGTGGCTGGATCAGTTGAATCAGGTGGCGGTGGGAGCACAGCAGGGCAGCGAACACGGTGGATGGCTTCAAGTCCTGGAAGAACAGTTGATGGTCCGGGAGGAGTGCCTTCAACGCCAACATGGAGCTCTTGAGAGTTGGAGGATGGCGGCATTGCAGGCGGCGGGGGGTTCAGGAGAAGGGGAAGAGCAGAAGCCCTCGCTGGTCCTTCAGACCTACACGGTGTCGCTTGCCCAAGTGCGAAGGGAGTTGCACAAGTGGGTCAAACCCTTCAAGGATGAATATGTCTCTCTGTCCACTACTACCGGAGCGATCTTTCCAACCACAGAGGAGGCTTTGAAGAAGGAT
>CAXAMN010010724.1:85021-154843 GCA_963970005.1 Durusdinium trenchii | reverse complement strand
TACAAGAAAAGTTCATATTCAATTCAATCCAGAACTGTCTGAACATTTGTTATTGTAACTAAGGTTTACCGCGGTCGATGGATTGAAATCAAAGTTATGAATCCTTTGCACCGATTCAGCTCTACTGAATCAGATCAGCTTGGCCCAAGAACAAGCATCAATGTGACCAAGCAAACACGGACTACACTGAAGAAGCCTACGGAATACTTTGTTGAAATGTCTGCTTGGCGTGCCGACAATCCCAATCAAGAGCCAGATCCAGAGAGTGTGGGTTGGGAAGAAGTAGATGGGAAATGGGTGCAAGGAGTCAACATTTGCACAGGCCGGCGTGGGTACTTCAAGCGAGTCTGTGCAACAGACAAATCAGTGAACCGTGTATCTGAACTTCATAGTGGAGAAATGGAAGTGTCAGAGGAAGCAGTTGACAAGTACGAAGCATACGCTGTCAAACAAACAACATCCAAGTACAAGGCGATCGATGTCAGTGAACTACCAATCTTTCAATTCATGGCACCAAGTGGCTTTTCGCAAAAAGCTTTACCACCTTTGTTTTCGGCTTCATCATCATCAGGAGCAGCATCACATTCGCAAGCTTTGGTGCCATTGCCAGCGCCTACACCCGCTCCACTCAGCGGAGGTGATGCAGAAGTAGATGATGACATCAAACCATCCGAGGTGATGCATGAGCCAGTTCGCCGAGACATGTCATCAGGTTTGCTATTTGCTATGCCAGCAGCGACTGCAAAAGCCAAGTGCCTGGCAGCAACAAAAGCTGGTGCCAAAGCAAGCGCAAAGGCGCATCCGAAAAGTCATGCAAAGGCCAAGGCCAAAGCACAGACAAACAAGAGAAAGAAAGACACAGAACCTGAGATCATCACAATGGAGTCAGTGGAGGAACCTGCTGCCAAGACTCGCAAGACAACAGATGGTGACAATGCAATCCTTACTGAGTTCAACGGCAAATTGAATAGACTCAAGGAGGAAGGATTTGCTATGATCCAAGACAATGATCAAGCTGTCACTGAAGCCCTGAAAAAGGGAAACAAAGAGCTCATGCACTTGAACCAATCCATCAAGACAAAGATCAAGTCATTGGGCAGGCGCAAAGACAATCCTGTGATGCTGAAGGATGGCCTCGACTCATTGGTTGACATCATTTCTGAATTTCAGATTGTCTGCGCTGGGTTGATCCACTTGAATATTGATGATACAGAAGCGCCCAGGTTCCTACAACAGAAGGTCTGTGATGGTTGGAAGATCAGTGAACCACTGATGAAGCGCGCCTTCAAGACAGCATTTATGTCTCATCTGAAGTATTCAGACTGGGAAGCAATGTGCTCATCTACCAGACCAGCATTGATTGAGGAGTTTGGAGATGCTCGCGGAAATGATTTGTTCGAGATGTTTCTGAACGAAGTTGTCCAAAGGCTCCTGCGTTCAATTCCTGCCAACAAGGTGTCTTGATTCCTTGATTAATTTGAATTTTTGAGTTTGTCTTTGCAGTTTGTTTATTTTTTTCAAATAACTAAATATCTTTGATAATTCAATTGGATAATATTGATCATTTGGATTCATATGTTTTCTTATGTCTTATGTTTTCTTAGGTGACTTTGGATGATTCCGCATCAAACACACAGCCACTACGTCAGCTTCTTGATCATTTGCTTCCTCAATCGTTCATTGACTCAAGACCGATTTCCTTGACTTTGAAGAAGATTGATATCATCCTCAACCCCACACAACATCTACCAGCAGAAGTCAAGGCGGCTACTGACATGATGCAGGAAACTGCTCAGTCTCAAGTGCATGCAGACAGTGGCTTAGCGGCAGTGTTTTGCAGCATCTCACAAGGAAAACAACTTCGAGCGCAAGCAATTGAGTTTGCTGAATCAACCTCTCAGAAGGTTGAATTTGTGGAGTCTATCAGTGATTCTTTGAAGGATTTGGAGGCATTGTCTTCGGAATTGAACTCCACAGAAACCAAAATGACAGATTGCATCGACAAGTTGTTGGATGTTACCCGCTTGATCAAAACATCACGCTCAAAAGCAGAAAATGACGTTGTCCTCAACTTCTTGGAGAAGTCGGGCGAGCAAGTGATTCCGATTGTGAAGGTGATTTTCAAGGTCTTTGTCAGCAAAGTTGCGCTTCCATGGTTCTCAACATCTTTGGATTTGCACTCAGCGTCTCCAGGGAAGTTTTGCCCAATGCCTGCCCTTCAGATGAAGCAGCTAGCCGAGATGGTTGCTTCCAAGTTGATTCCTGGTTCATCATCACTATCGGGCTCTGCATCGAAACAAATTTCAGTTCTCTGTGAGCTTCAGAAGCAAATGGTGGCTGTGGACAATATAGTGGCCAAACATGCATCTGGAACGCTCAACACAACAGAGATCTTCAATTGTTCAAATGCTTTCAATGCCTTTGTCAAGACCTCTTCCTGGGAATTGATCTTTGGCAACACTTCACTTTTGACGACCTTTGAGAATACTACCAAGATGCTGATGGACCTGAAAGGCGCAAAGGTGAAGAGTGAGCACGACAACTTGCTGCAAGCTCTTGGACGGTTGATGTGTAAGGCAGGTCATTGTGAATCAATCAAAGCAAATATATGTTATTCAAAAATCCTATTATATTTTATTTCAACTGTTGTGAGGTGACAGTTTTGTTTCGAGTTACCGTCATAGTCATAGTCGTCATATGAATCATAGTTATATTATAATAAAATATATTCTCCTTGTCTAACAGGTCAACAATGGTGCTGACATTCAAGAGGCTGACATCAGTTCTGCCGAGACTATTTGCGCAAAGCTCACAGGAATCAGTTCCGATAGTGCCAATCCAAAGGCAATTGCAACATTGAGCTTATCAAAATGGATTCTTCTTGCCTGCATCGTGGCAGCAGCTAGATTGCTAGATCATATCATTGTCACTAGCCTTAGACTTAGATTCATTATCTTCTGAGCCCTCTTAGGCAAATCACATGCAGCTGCATCAGCCATGGACACTACAGAACGATCTATGCTTCGAGGTTTGCTCAAACCATTTTTTGTTCTGCAGCAGCAGCACAGTTCGCAGACGACATCCACAGAGATTGACAAAACAATTGAATTCATTTGCGAAATTCTCTTCGATCAACTTCAATCTTCCAAGGAGTTCACAGAGTCTTTCGAAGCAAAGGATGCTTTCCTTGCTGCATGTGTCAAGCCATTTGTTGATGCAACTCGCGTTCTTGAAGCACGTAAGGGACAATATGATAAAGATGCCAAACCGTTGGCCAATGATCTCGTTGGCTTGCTCAAGGGAATTCCACAACCACAAATGGATTCGCTCAAATCCTTTGTGAATACAGCCAAGAAATCGGAGAAGATCCTATTGCAGAAGACCGACAACGCCAATTCTTTGCTTCAGTCTGTGGCGCTTGATGTGAAAGAGTTTGCTTGCACACCTTCAGATATCTGTCCAATGCAACAGGACCCATTAAACTACAGCGCGCAAGACTTCTAGTTACTAGTAGCTAGTTTTTCTATTTTGTAGTGTTGCTACATATTTAAGAACTTCACCTAATGAGTGCGCATGATTGTTTGCGGTAGGAGCTTACTTCAGCGCAACATGCAGCGCTCACTCATCTTGCAGAGCTTTCGGCTGCTGTTCTGTTGACAACTCCACAGATTATGAAATGGATTGAGTCAGGCAAACAATGAAACAAACTTCAGAAACATACACAAACCATTTGTGCACTTAAACATTTTAGTCTTTCAGTTACTACTGGGCAGGTGGAAAAGCTCAAGGTCGATTCCATGAGCTTGTTTCCCAGATTATGGCATACTCTCGTGAAAAGTCGCTTGAGATCAATGCCGGAATTCAAGCAACTCTCACAAGCCTGATTTAGGCTTTTCAAGGTCCTACTTGGTTCAGCAGTTATCATGCTTGAGTGTTTTGTTATCAGTTTGTATTTGTTTTAGATCAAATCGTTATGCAATTACAATATATTTATTAATATTATATATTATATGTTTTTTGTCAGCTGCTTCATCGTTGTTGGTTGTCAAACGGCTGAGCCCAATCTCAAAGTTTCAAGCACAGTTTGTTTAGATGCTAGATCTGATCTAGTCTGATTTGGTCATTTGGCTTGAGGTCCAGAGTCTATGAAAATCAATTGTTGGATAGACATGGATACCTATCGTGTAACTATAACATATGCTTTATGTGTTCGAACTTTTGTTGTTTCAGTTTCAACATGTTTCAACTATGTAGTCTTTCGTTCTTGTTTTGATTCAGGGGATTTGGACTCAAACAGCGACCTTTGTCATTTGATCTGCTCCATATACCAGGCTTCACTATACGGCCTAGGGGACAAGGGAAGAAAAGAAACTGTGCGCTTGATATCAATGTTCATTTTTTTTTTGCAAGCATATCAGCTGGCTTGCAGATGTAGTTGTGCAGTTGGTACACCATATCAGTTTCTTTTTTTGGGATGCAGGCCCAAGTGCAGGTGATAGACAGACGGACCACAAACGTGGGATCATGGCGCGAACAAAGTCGCAAGCTGTGGCAGCAAAGCCATCAGCCAAAGGAAAAGCAAAAGCTGTTGCCAAACCATCGCCAAAGGTAAAGACGGCTGCAAAATCAAAGGCAGCAGCAGCAAGATCAACAGACCTTTCACCATGTTCTGTGCCTAAGAAACGGGCCAGAAAAATGACAGATGACAATCCATTCGAACGATCTCCGCCACCAAATCAGCAGACAGTTACGAGCTTCTTCCAATCACAACAGCAAGCATCATCTCAGGCATCTCAGCCTCAATCATCAGGGGTGAACCCAAAGTCTTCCTCATCGCCAGAACCAGTGGAAAGCTCAGTGCCAGCAACATCGGTTGAACACACGCAAGCCACTGCACCTGAGACGATGCCATCCACTTCAAGACCTTCAGCATCATCCACTGGTGAGTTACCATCTCCAGCTGCTCAGAGAATTGACCAAGATGAGCTTCTTGCTATCAAGAAACACGAGCGCTTCAGAGCCTTTTTGTGGGACATGGAAAACAATGAAGCTTATTTTCCATTCGAAGATCCAGCGACCTACCACTTCGACAAGACCAAATTCAATGAATGGTTCTCAGGTCATCCAGATCAAACAACACGAACTGTTCGCTACGTTTATAGAGGAAACAAGCCAAGAATTTTTTGGTGATGATGAGTGGCTCTTTGGTGATACAGTTCATAGCGATATTGAGGCTGATGTCCAACTTTGGAATGACTGGATTGCTAAAAGGCAAACCAAAGAAGATGCTACTGAACACACAGGCAATCCAGCCGAACCACGTGCAGCTGAATATACACCAGCAGCTGTCGAACCACATACATCAGCTGAAGCAACCTTAGCAGTTGAGGCAATGCCAGCACCTCAAGCAAACACAGCTCACGCAGATTCAGCTGAAGTTACGGCTACAGCTGTTGAATCACATCAGGAGCATGCATCACCTCAAGCAAACACAGCTCAAGCAGATTCAGCTAAAGTTACGGCTACAGCTGTTGAATCACATCAGGAGCATGCATCACCTCAACCAGCTACATCAAACCCTGAGATCATCATCCAGAAGATCCAAGGACATGAGATGTTTTCCAAGTTCATGCAGCAGCGACAACGGAGCTGGATCTTTGGTGACATCAAGAATGAATTTATTTCCAAAGACATTTGGGACTTTGATGAGTTTCTTTCCAGCCATGGCATGGAGCGTTTTGGAGATAATGAATTTCTCAGGCATTTGAACGAGATCGAACACGAAACATCACAAGCCGTGTCTGGTGATGGTGACTTAGCTACCCAAGAGTGTCCCATGGTTGTGGACACTTCTGATGGCCACGATGAAGCGCTGCCATGCATTGATGAAATGGATGTGGACGATCAGGCTGGGGATATGAATCATGAATCACTAGTCACTAGTCTCTAAAGACTAAGCACCAATTAACAATGATATGATTCGATAGTTTGGTTGAGTTGTGTGATTGATTTTAAGTTTGTGATTTCAATGAGTGGCTCAATGTTCAGGAAGCGGGACATGAACGAGGACCTGGTGATTATCTTGAGATCGATCATGAGGATATCTTGTTATCGGTGGCGAAGGCACACACACTTGAAACCTAGCTCTCGGCTAGTTATAAGGTTATATAAGTAGTTACATATTATATATTTATATAGCGTAGTCTAGTGATGCTGATGATGATGTCAAATTGTGCTTTTTGTTAAGTTAAGCTGTTTAGTTTCGGATTGCGCCAGGCTCAAATCAAAGCTGCTTTACAAATTCCTGGACTGCGGAATCGAATGATGAATCTGCCGCGCATCTGGTCTTTGGCCACAACATGTACGGGGTCTGGCGGGTTTGAACTTGCGGCTAGAGCTGTAGCCAAAGAACTCACAAGGGCCTTAACAACCTTTGCTGATCATGCAAGTTTTGAGGCAGGGTAACCAAAACGTTCAATGCTAACAACCATGCAAAAAAAAACAATAAACATATGTAACATATATCAAATCGTAAGTAACAGCTCTTTAACTTAACTTTTTACAAACACGTTCTCGCAGCTTGCTTGTCTTTCATACTGTGGTTCAATGATGTCTTGGAGGTCCAGCTCGAGATGGCTTGCGAGATTGAGAAGTTCAAACAGCAGCTGCTCATCAACCATGTCTTACCTCCTGACTGTTGTCTTTTCCAAGATGTCACATGCTTGAAAACGAAAGAGCGGACATGTGTTCGACATGGCTCTGGCTTCGATACATGTCTGCAATGATTAAGTGAATCAGTGTTGACAAAATCACAAAGATTGAATTTGTTCACGACATTGCCAACAATATTTGAGTGAAGGTCGATATAGTTGTTTAGCGGTTCTTTGGAAGTAATGTCTGATTGGTCTGACCAGGAACTTCCGAAAGATCTCTTTGGCTTCGTGAGCGGGTTCAGCTGCAAGTCACTGTCAAAGCTACAAAACTCTCAGGATTTGAAAAAGGCAATCATTGAGCGCAATCAGGACTGTTCTTTTCTAAGAGATGAATGAACTTGACGCAGTTTATCCACTGTATGTTTCAACGACCAGAACTATGAGCCAATACACTTTTGCTTGTTGATTTGCAGGAAAGTTCTTCATTCCAGACATTTTGCGGGAACCTAGACGTTCTAGATGAATGTCGCCCGTTGTGGTTCCTCATGGAGAATGTCGACATGGGAGATCCTGCTGATGACAACTCAAACAGTGCGGCTATTCAGAAACTCTTACGCGAGTCGGGATATACTGTGCGTAGCTTGCTGGGCAGTTCATTTGTTGTGAGTCATGAGAAAGATATCAATGCTGTGTTTGTTTCTCCAGGTGAAGCTCCATGAACATAGAATGAAATCAAGATATTCATATGATATATGTTTGTGTTTGTTTTTTTTCACATGAATTTCCTTGTAACAATTTACTAAGTGTGAATACACAAATGATAATGCTTTCATTTCAGACATCAAGACTGTTTAACACCAAGCAGGTATGGTGCTTCTCAAAGCTTCTGATTTTGCCCTACCACAACGGCGAAAGCGATTGTTTCTGATCGGTGTCAGCAATCAACGAGCACAGGACGAGATGAAGTCCACACCAGATGAGATCTTGGATCGTGTGGTCAATGTGTGCTTGCCAGCCATGCGACTATCACCACCAGATGTTGACACCTGCTACCATACAAGAAACAAATCAACAATCAACCATGCTGCTAACAGTGCTAGTCAATAAACAACAAAACATGATAAAAAACATGTTTCATTTTTATTTGTTTTGTCTACGGTTCAACCAAACATTACATGAACAGCTAAGGATATCTTTCTGTTGAACGACGATGACCCCGATGTCTTTGCAGAGCTAGATCGGCGAACAAAGTCACGAGAGAAGAAGAAACAAGATTTAGAGAAACGCATGCAGGAACAACCAGCCGAATCTGCGCAGGCGAAGGGAGAGAAATGGAAGGACTTGCATATGCAGATTGCTGCATCACGACACACCCTCAGTGTGACAATGATACATACAGTAACTATATTTGATGTTTCGACTATATTTTTACATTTTGCATCGTGACTGAAATCAACTGTCACAGTCTTTGTCTTTGTTAGTATTGCTGATGCTAAGGGAACATGCAGTGGCCAATCAAAATTCCACATGATCTTCGTGACAATGACTGGTTCAAAACATTACCATTGCGGGAGCAGGAGGCTTTTGTGAATATGAATGAATTCACTTGTCATTTGCCTATTGTCTATTGTACATTTACGTTCTGAGTACTTTAACTAAGTACTATGATGCTTGTATTTAAACATAGATAAACTTTGCTTTGGCCAGATCGTGGCATTGGTGAACGCCTCGAACGAAAACAAAGAGCCCTATGAGAAGATTCGTTTTGCTGACCTATATCATAGTGCAAACCGGACACCTGTGAGCCAGCGAAATGTTTCGTGAATGAATTTGAATTCGTTTGTTTGTTTGTCATCAGATTGTTTCTTGCATTGTTGTTGTCGGCTTCAGTTTGCTTTTGGATCCTGACTCATGTGACCTGTGCTTGTGACTCAGGTTGTTCCTACTGTCCTTCCATCGGGTACAGTTTGGGACTATGAGCGCGATCGACTCCATCTTGGCTGTGAGCAATTGGCTCTGCAAGGCATTCAATATGCCAGTGGGGTCACATCAGCTTTGTCAAACAACCAGCAGCAAGATCTAGCGGGAAACGCGTCGGAGACTCTGTTGATGCGGAGCGAAAGGGAAACATTTTTTTAAAAATAATCATGGTCACAGCCATACAAATACAGATACAATACATTCAGGTTCACGGTCCCAAGCAGAACAGTCTTTATGTGGTTGCTTATGTGACTTATGTGTTGCTTTCGGTATTTAATTGATCAATCGACCAATCATTTCATTAATGTTTTTCAATAGATATGATGATATGATATATGATATTTTTCTTTACAACAGGGCATGCTTCGACCATATAAGCGTGCTCATCTTTCACGTACACCAAGACTTATTGGTCATGGATTCATGAAACTTTTTTCCACTTGATTCAACTCGACTCAAGTCATGTTCTTCGTCATTATATGGGTTTGGAACACATGGACTGTGACTGTGATTTGTTCTATGTGGTCCAGAAAGTCTAACTACAATAGATAGATAGAGCACAGAGTGCAACTTTCAGACCAACTGGATTGTTAAGTAGAAAGTTCATAGATTAACGATTAATGATATTTTATGTTGTAAACATTGTTCGCTTTATAATTAGATTGTGAGATCTTTTCAAGAGATGCTTGTGCGGAATACATGTGACATCAACAACAAAAGCAAAATGAATCTTGTGACTTTCCTATTCAAGTGACTTTTCCATAGGCAACCACTGTTTTAGGCGGCTCGTGTTGTTTGTGCCAGTGTTCAAGGTTCCCAACGACAATCGTGAGTGCTATTCTGATTTCGATTGTGAGCTCTCTTGACTATGTTTCAGATGATGAGACCGAGATGCTTGACGGTATCAGCGAATTGCTCAAACGGCTCTTTGTCATAAACAATGACAATGAACACACGACATGATTGAACCATGTATGTGACAGGACGCGACATGATAGACAATCAAACTAAAACACAACCGATGACTGAGGTACTATAATTAAGCCCAAACAACTTTACTTACCCATCTATATTTTGCTGCAACACAAATATCATTATGTGGCTGATTGCTTGCTTTCTCAGTTTAGGGTTGTCACTCTTCAGACCGTTTGTTTTTTTGTTTGTTTGTGTTCTTTTTTGGAACTCTAAGGTTGAAATGAAAGGTTGTTCAACGGCCCAAAGAATGGTTGCAGGGAAGCTAGTACAGTGGCATAGCGCTTCCTGGCAACGCCTTGGAAAAGCAGCTGCGATCATGGATGATTCTACCACGGCTTTGTGTGTATGTTTGTACATATATACGTATGAGTGTGTTTGACAAGTTGAATCATCGCAGCTGAGATACTGCAAAATACAAAAGACTGCTTCTGAAAGTTAGCAGTGTAATGCTGTCGGGAAAGCTGACAGCTGAACATGTCCGTTTCTTAGCCAAGAGTGGCTGCTCAAGTTTAAGCGGAATCACACATATAAAACCACATATCTTATTTATTGATGTTGATAATCAATAATATAAAACTAGAAAACACAACAAAACACAAAAGCAAATACTTTGTCATATCATTTGTTTGTGGCCGAACATTGCAGCCAGCGCTACGTGGACTTGGATTCACAGCGACCGAAAAGGGACCACCGATCGATGACAACACGTTTTTCTTTGGACACACATAACTTATACCATGAATTGACATTGCATGGTACAAAGTGTCGTGCCATGCCCCTAGTGTCGTACCAACATATCGTACCATGTGTCGTACCACACCCCGACTGTCGTACCAACACGCCGTACTATGCGTCGTACCATGGGTTGGCTTGACCATCTCACACCTATCTTGAACTTAGCTAAAATTGATAATTGATATAATAATTATTAAAATATATTAATTATATTATTTAAATAATTCTATCCGGAGTGGTAGCGAACCTCTTTAGTGCAAAAGCTGCGGAAGTATCGATCGTCGTGTTTTGAGGATCGAAACTCACACCGGTGGTTGTTAGAGCCGCCTCCACTTAAGGAGGGCCTCGGTAGCGCAAAATGCGCAGGCTTCCCAACTCTTTAGCTGTTTTCTGTTAGCTGAAGCTAATCCCTGATATTCTAGGGAGGTGTGGAATGATTTTTTTCCTCTTTTGGCCGTCTATGCGACCTTTGGTGTGTAGTCGTTTTTAAGTTCATTCTTCAAATTGACGAAGCTTTGTTGGAGGGTTATCCAGTGGAAGTCCCTTAACTCAACTGCCTTACCCCGCCGCGCGTCTCCGTCCAGAGGCGCCATGGCAACAGCCGCCAACTGGATAGCTTGGGATTGGTCCATGGTAAACGATCGAACTTGAATATAAAGCTGCAACTGGGAGGAACGATGAAAAATTGATTGGACGCACATTCGGTCACACTTGCCCCCTGGACATGACAGGCGCCTTTTGACACAAATTCACTAGACGTACAGCCTAGGTCAGTGCACGTCGGTCCGGACCGGGAAGCACAACCTGGCATACTTGCTTGCAGCATTTTTTCTGGCACCACGCAGTGATCGGTGGTTTCTTCTCTTTCCAAGGTGTAGAAAGGCAGCTTGAAGGGCAGTAGCCACCAAATGTTGGTAAACACTCGGTCCAGGAGCCCCAAAATCTGGGAAGGATGACTGGGATGCTTGTCCAGCTGGAGACTTGGCAGTTCTTCAGGTTCAGCTGAAAGATATGTAAGATGTAACTATTGAGATATCTGGCTGACGACGTCGTCTAAAGCAGAACTATTTGTTGGGTCCCACGTGAACCTCGCCCACCTCGCCGAGCTTCAAACAGCTCACATCGTAACCAGCCCTAACCAGTGGGAACGGCCGACATGAATTTCTCACAGAACGGCCTGTTGTCTTGTGCAGGAGGCAATGACCACCGCAAGGACATAGCCTCATGATCCCTGGCCCTGATCATGAAAGGTTTCCGCTCTTCTGGACCGGTACTTAGTGCACTTAGTGAACTTTTCGGTGAGTTGCCTTTTCAAAAATTTAATCTTTTCAATCATTTCATTCAACTCTTCCTCCTGCGTTGTATACTGCGCCTGGAGTTCAAAGAGTTCCGCCTCTTGATCTCTAGTGATGTCCTGGAGTCGCACATTTTCATCTCGAAAGAGGCGAATCATCTTTTCCGTTTCTGTGTCGGTTTGGGTTCCGACTTGTGAAGAGCTCGAGGTGGTGGTGCTCAACTCTTTAGACCTGGTAATCGGAGGGTTCAGTGATGTAGAGACTTTGAAGCACTGCCAAATGAACATGCTGAAGAGGATGACATAGAGCGCTAGGGTCACTTCAGGGGAGAGGAGGAATGCCACGGTTTCCTCAACTGCCATGGCTTTCACACCCATCATTTGTGAAGTGAGAATTGCAAATGCCAGCTGCTTTGGGTTGCCAATTCTTGCAATGGCGTGCCTTCTGGAGTTTGTTTGCCTTTCTGCTTGCGACTTCTTCTTGGCCGCTTGGAAGGTCATGTCGGATTGGAGGGAAAGGCAGTGAGATCGTAGCCGATCTGCAAACAACTGTCTTGCACTGTGCTTGGTGACTCCGTCGGCGATTTGGGCTTCCGACGATACCCACTTCAGGCGGGTTTTCATTCCCACCATTTTCTGTTTTGTCACCATGACTTCGATCTTGGTGCGCTTGTCACCCTGGAGGCTAGGAGTCTCGGCCTTCAAGGAATCGTACAGGGCCTTGGCGTCCACGACCAATGCTGAAGGCATTTCAGGAACAAAGCTATCCACTTGGCGAAGCTGAAAGTCACAGCGGATGCAGCCTTCCCAGAAAATCAGAAGATATTCTAAAGCATCCATTGCTGCAGATGAAGCTTGACTTTCGGCATTGAGAGAGGATCGGCTGATCCGAGGTAGCTTGAAGCTGCGCCAATCCAGGATGATGTAATCCTGAGCGGAGCCATCTTCCAGCGCTTGCTGATTGCAGAGAAAAATCAAGTAGCCGCCCTGTGATTCATTGTTTCTGCGCACTCCCCAAGCTGCGTCACTCATGGCGATCATGCTCAGTTTTTCCATATCGCCTCCAAGATCTCGAAAGATCAGTGCTGTGTCGCCGTTGGACTTGACGAATCTGAGAACTTTGTTGGCCTGGGACGCTGTCTCGCCAGTTGCTGTCGTGACCTCTCCACATAGCAAGGAAATTGAAGCGCTAAGGTGTGGAGATGTTTGTGTAGCTGGCCATTGAAGTGCTCCCAACAAGGCTCGGAGACAGCTCTGCTCTTTGGAGTTGAGATTGCGATTGGAGTCATAGTCAGTGCATGTCATCGGTTTCACTCCTTTGAGATATTCAGCTTGATGCAGCTTGGATTCCGTGGTTGTTCGACTGAGGTGGCATCCACAAAACTCAAGAGGCTTGTCCTCGGTCTCCTCAATCCAGTGCTTGAAGTTGAAGGCATCTTTCAACTGCTGTTTGAGACTTTCGTACTCAGGGTGGCCATCTTTTCCACAACCTAGGAGGTCATCAACATGTAGACCAACCATAGAGATCAGTTGCTTGTTGGAGTCGTGGAAGGTGTAGAGGCACTGATCCAGGGCGTGAGCTCTGAAGCCAAGGTTTTCCAAGCGTCTGCGGGCGACAATGAACCACTGTCTTGGAGCGTCAGCTTGGCCATATATTGGCTTGATCAGCCTCATCAAGGTTCCAGGTGCCACACCGATGATCTCGCAGGCATCTTTTGGAATCTTGGCCCACAAGGTGCGTTCTTGAGGATCTCCTTGGAGAAAAGCTGTGGACACATCGGCCGTCCATCTTCCCCAATGACTAACCTGGCTGATGGCCAGGAGCACTTGTCTTGAAGTTCGTGCCAAAGTCGGGGATGATGTGTCAAGTGATCCTTGAAGAAGATCAGGATCGGAGAATCCTTGGAGTACGAGTCTGGCTTTTGCTTTCAGACCGCCTTTACCATCAGAAGCCCACTTCAGGACAAATCGAGCTTTCATCACTCGGTTGTGATCAACCGCTGTGGGGTCCATTTCAATCTCCCAGATGCCATTTTCGAAGATGCTGGTCAGCTCGGCTCTTTTACCTTCAAGGAATGCGAGCCTGTCCTCCAAGGTCATGCGACGCTCGCTGAGATCAGCGCTTTCCTTCACATTCTTCTTCTTGGGAATCCCCGCTCCGACCGCTTGCCAGATGTGGCCACGGCCGCGAAGAGTTTTGCAGCGCTTGAGTTTGCTGGACATGTCGCCGATGTATGGCGAGCCATATTGCTGTGCACCTTCTTGGGTGAGTGGGTAGAGTGTCTTTCCAGTCCAAGCTTCGTTGAAGTGCTGCTCATCAGGAGAGTTGACATAGATAGTGCGGGATCCTTTCTGCATCGACAAACCGGTGGTTGTTTGTAGAAGATCCTTGGAGATGGGGAACTGCTCAGGATGATATGTAGTCGTTCTGCCCCATACATGATTTCTGACCAGAAAGCCATCTTCAAAGCCCCACCAATCCTTCGTCTCACCGAGGATGAACTCATTGTTCTTCTCATCGTAGTGCCATCTTTCGGGAAGTTTGGTGGATTTGCCAAAGTCGAAGGAGTGGAGGTCCACTTCGATGTCTCCAGCATCTGTTTTGGCTTTCTTACGAGCCTAGATTGTCTCTTGCTGGTCAAATCTTCTTCTTCGATCTTGGAAGGTCTCAGCCGTGCTGGGAGGCAAATAGGATGAGTCCACCATTGGAGCTGAAGCTGAGGTTGAGGCTTCTGGAGGTATTTCGGCTGGACGTTCAAGATCATCGTCCTCTGGAACTGGAGGTAGCCTTGATGGATCTGGCGGTACCATTGGCGTTTCCATGTGTGACGGTTCATCCATAGGCTGTTCTTCATCTTCATCATCCATCAGCCCTTCCAGCTGTGGTCGTTGCTGTTATCCGTGTTTGTGGTGCGATAGGTACTGCAGCAGGGGGTGGTTCTGCTGCTGCTGACGTGTGCTGTTGCTCTGAAGGTGCTTCCTGAGGAGATCCGGATCCGACGGGATGTCCGTCTGATTGCACCGGAGAAGACATTGTCAATGGTGGTGCCTCAGTGTCAGTGGGAGTGTATTCCATGTCATTGATTTCAGGATCAACCTCATTAATGGATCTTTTGTTGGACCTGCGAAGATCGATGATGCGCACTGCTCTGCGCTGCCTCAGGTTGTGGAGAGCTTGTTGAACTCTGGAGGGTCCGTCAACTATGCCATTGTCGTTGACTAACTTCCTGACGTGCTGAGCGCCAGCCCTGAGGAGAACAGTGCCATGGGCCAACCAATAGCAAGCAACAGTGCCGGTGTCAGGGTTGCGCTCGACCGCAAGGATGATGGCCGGACCTTTCCACCTGATGGTGTGTACCTTGTCGGCAGCATCTCTCCAGTAGAGACATCTTTCTCCTGGGTAGAGGTCCTCGTCCTTGCCGGTGTATCGGCGAAGTAGTGCTCGGCGCAACTTGACATCGATTTCTGCTTTGCCGCACGCTTGTTGTGCTGAGAACTTCATGCTCAATCTTCGATGAAGACGTTCCTGCTCGGTCATCTGCAACTGCAATGGCCCGGTGCGTTCATCTGAGAGGAATCCAGGCATGGAAGGTTCTCGGCCAAGAGCAAGCTGTGCTGGCGTGAAGCCATTCACGAAGGTGTTGCTGTTCATAGAGGGAACTATCCAAGCAAGGGCTTGATGAATACCGTCGAGTCCTTTCAATTCATTCTCCATCATGAAGATTGACACTGCTTTTCGAACAAGCTGATGGCGACGTTCGACGACACTGGTGCGGGTGTGAGCTTGACCGGGCGCAATTCGAAGTTCGATATCATGTTGTTCACACCAAGCTGCAGTGGCATCAGATGCCCATCCAGTGCCTTCGTCGGTGTAGAGCTGTTTTGGTGGTCCATGGAATTGAATCCATGCTCGCTCCAAGGCCTTTTGCAGAGTTGGCCCTTTTTCATCAACAACTGTTCGAGCCGCCATGTAGCGTGTAGCCACATCTACCATCACAAGTATTGCGATCTTCTTCGCACGCTGCTTTCGGTGACCTGGTTCCAAGAGCATGCCGATCTCGTCCATCTCAAGCCAGAGAACGTCAGCTTGCAGCTGTGCATTGAACTCTGACGGGCGATCCAAATGACTTGGAGCGTTGCCTTTCTTGACGGAGTGGATCTCGCAGTATGGGCAATGCAAATCTTGTACAGCGGCTTGTACTGCTTTGTTGCAACCTCGATCTTTGAGCATCTTCAACAAAACTTCTTTTCGAGGATGTCCAAGGTTTCGATGCAACCGAAGGGCAGTCCTTGCAGCTTCATGGCCATGGGTGGTGCCAAGCTTTCGAAGAACTCCAGTGAGGGCCTTGTCATCATCATGTACAGCATAGACTTGTTCGTTGACCCCTTCATTGATGAGCAGGCCATGAACCAAAGTGGCAGCTAGCTCTTGCTGGTAGTCTTCCGCTTTTCGGCATCGATTTCGACCTTCTAGTCGTTGGTGGTGATGTAGGCCATCGCATCGCTTGGACATCAACTGGTACATAGCTCACTTTGTGGTCTGTAGGCGAGTGGTTTTCTTGATGGGCAGCATTGAACCATCGTCTGCTTCGGCTGTGGCGCCATACGCGCATTGGTCAAAGATCGCTCTGTGGCCGGGCAAGTTCTTGAAGTTCCTGGTGTCCCAAGCTAAGCTCCATGCAGGGTGCTCCACATGTGCATGATCTCCTCGGCGGACTTGTTTGTGGTATAGCTTCCTGCACATCGCCAGATGAGTGGCGTGATCAACTTCTCGCCGTTCATGGAGATCTTGTGCCTGTACTTCATTGTGGATGTTCACCTGTTGCATGCGAGACCACAAGGTACATCTTGGGGACATGAAGATTTCGTCGGGCTCCAGGTCGTCACATAGACGGAGAAGTTCTTTTCGGTGAGATGCTTTGCTGAAGTCCCACCCATCCTGGAGTCCGAAGCGCATGACCTCAACATCGCCGTGGTCCTTGAGCAGTTGCGAGATCATGCCTTCACCAGCGTAGACTTCCCAGATCAAGCGCTTTCTTCTGGCCAAACCATGTTCTCGGGCGTGGTGGATTTGCTGTTTCAGCCATTTTCCTTGGTCAGCGCTCTGGGCTTCAAACATGGTGAAGAGCTTCTCAAGTTGTTCAACTGACTTGGTGGAGGCTTCCGGAGGGATCTCAACCATTTCTTCTTGGTCCACTTCCATGTAGGTGGTGTCCTGCACATAGTCACCCTTTTCGCATGCCTCGCAAAAGGCATTCACTTCAGTTGTCATCTCGAAGAACCGTTCATGAGCATTGAGGTCCTCGAGGAAGTCGTGGATCTTGAGGGCGTGCTGATGGTCGTCCTCACAACGTAGGTCGAAGTTCACGGGGTTGAAGTCCGTGTAGTCATTCACTTCCTCAGCCAGGCGAAGAAGCATAACTCCCTGACGGCCTCTTGGGATGTCCCGCCAGGGCTCTTGCTGAAGAAGGCGCATTTTGCCTCTGCGAAAGTCAATCTCCGCTTGAAGAGCTTCGAGGAGAGGTCGTCCAAAGAGCATCGGAGTTGCTCCATAGATCACATAGGCCTGAAGGTGACCTGAGATACCCGCCAGCCGGGTTGGGAGTTCAACCATCCATCTTGCGTGACCCGTGGCGTCACCTCCAAAACGAAATGACTTGTCGCATCGTTTGAAGGCGATGTCTTCCATGGGGTAGCCGATGAGTTCGAACCACTTCAAATAGCGAAGGATATACTCGCTGCCTGCCAAGAAGGACGAAGCTCCTTGATCTTGAATGCACGTGTCGGGTTCGTGAGTGAGCCAGCCACCGGCCCTGACCAAGGTCTCACCTTGTGTGTAGGCCTCCTCAACATCATAGAAGACCTCAGGATCGTAGGAGTCCTCAACATCATAGAACTCTTCATGGTCATAGGGCTCGGAGATGTGAAGTGCCAGGTGCACCATGGTGTCATCTTCTGCTGGCCTTTTCTTCGGAGAGCTAGAACCCGTTCTCTGAGATGTCGGGCAGTTTGCAGCAAAATGTCCTGGCTTGCCACATCGAAGACAGATCATGGCTGAGCGAGCTCTCGACTTGCCACTTGGGCCTTTTCCGGCCGTGGAGGCCTTGCCTTTCGAACCTTTGGAAGGTGATTTGGACTTTCCAGCACCTTTTGACTTGCCCTTGAAGGGAGACTGAGCCATCACAGGTGCTTGACCACCTTTTCCGCCATCCATCACTGCGACAACCGGGTAGAATCCTCTGCTCTGACGGAGTTGGTTGAGGCGGTTCTTGGCATCAACATAGGTGCTATACACTTCATCAAATTCTTGGGCGTCGAACATCGAGTCCAAATCATCAGGTTCGTCATGGTAGTAGGTCTCATCGGGCTCATAGTCCTGCCATTCACCAACAGGTTCCTGGGTCTCGGTGTCATACTCATAGGCGTCCTGGTAGAAGACGTCATCATCTTCATAGATCTCTTCATTCTCTTGGTCATCCTCCCAAAAGACCTGTTGTCCTTGCCGCTTCCAGCGACCAGTCATCTGCGGCTTTCGGAGGTATGCTGGTACATGGACGTGGCGATGATCCTGACCAAAGATGAGGTATAGGGCTTGTTCAACAGACGGTAGAGTGAGCGATGATCCAACATGAGTTTGAATCAGCTGTTCTTGCTCCTTGGTCAGCCCTGCACGTTTCACCATCATCCAGCCAGTGATCTCTTCTGGGAGTTCGATCTTGTGCTTGGAGATCTGCCGCAAGGTTTGGTGGAACTCTGTGACATATTCGAGGATCGATTGATCTCTCTTGCGCCGCATCTTGAAGAAAAATTCTCAAAGTGGGTAGGCATCTCTACTTTGGAGTCGTGGGCCCACTGTTTGTCCAGGCGCTTGAGCAAAATGTCGAGTCCACCTTCCTTTTCTAGTTCACTCAAATCCAGGTCCTCGCACTGGGTCCATGAAGGGCCTTCGAGCACTGACAAAATGTTCAGCGCGACTTCGGCCTTGCGACCTTGGATTTCCATCTTTCGGGCGTACAGCTTCACTCTAGTTCTCCACTCTAGGTAGGAGGTGGTGGTGTTCTCAAAACGTGGTATGAAGCTGTCCTTGTGGTCCTTGCCGGTGCTTCCGGCGCCATTTGCCGCCGATCCAGCTGGAGGTCGTGAGGTTCCGCGCTCATGGCTGGACATGGCTGCACGGTCGCCGGAGCCCGCCGTTTTAGGCAGGCTCCGCTACCAATGTGAAAACACGAAAGGTATGGAGTATCGTGTCTTGTTCGTCGAACCGCTCGAAGTGCTCGACGGGACCGAAATGAAGTAGCGCTTCTTTCTATCGCTTGCGTAGCTTGTCATGTAGAAAGCTCAAGAGGGCCCCCTTCGGGGATTCAAGCCGGAGTGGCAACGAACATCTTCAGTTCAAAAGTTGCGGAAGCATCGACCGTCGTGTTTTGAGGATCGAAACTCACAATAATATAAATAGTAATAAATATAATTAAGAATAGATTAATTATGTAGTTTATAGATATTTTATTGCTTATTTGTTAGATGAGAATTATGAAATATTATTATAGTTATGTGTGTTTCTTCCGTTTTCGTTGCTTCTTTGTCTTTTTTTTAAATAAATTTTATCATTAATTTGTTTCGTCGATTTTTTTATTTAGCTCCGGATTGTAGTGTATATTATATTTTAATCGTAAAAATTCTTTTTGCAATGTGCATCCGTGGATTTTAGCCATAAAGACACAACCATAATTACAAACACATAATCCCAACCACTACCACAAACACAACCACAAAGGCATAAGCGCAACTAAAAACACACAATCACAAAGACATAACCGCAACTACAATTACAAATTCACAAACACACAACCACAAACACACAACCATAAACACAACCACAAACACAAACACAACACATAACCACAATACACAACCCGAGTATCCACAAGCAACATCGAGAATTGCAATATTGACGATTATGGCAACATGCTCCTCATTATGGCATCAAAATAAATGATTGAAATGTTATGGTGGGGATCACTCGAAGTAAAAAGATTTTTTTTAATGTATATATTTTTGAAGGATAATTTGTATGTTATTTAAATTATGGATTGATAATTTTTTTAATTTAGATGGTTGCGTAGATTGTATATAATTCGGGATATTTAAATTTTGTTTGGCGATTATATTTAATTTATGAAATTCTATGAGGTTTGGGCAGGCGGGCCTCGGTCCAATGTAATCTAAATTATATATAATTAGAATTAAAAGACCTCTTATTCGTCTTTATAAATACAATCTTACAACTATATAGAAGGACCTATTTATTTAAATGCATTTCTATGGCACGTTCGACATGCCCGGCAGCACTAATAGATTCATGTAGCCCCATGTGGCCATTCTTTGCCCCGCATTGGCCCTCCAACTTGAGGAGCAAAATGAGGGAATTGCGTCGGGGTAATTTCCCATCATCCCTGAAACTTGGGAGAGGTGTTAAAAGTATTGTTTCATATGGTTGTTCTATTGAATAGCAGGTCCACATTTGAAAGAAATTGGTAAAAGACGACCAAATTCGGTGTAGACCGTCAGGGTCAATTCCCGGGAACAAAGAAATAGGCGGGATACATTCTTCCCAATTGAACGAATGATCGAGAACATCTACCAAAATTTGGCGATGAGGCTGGAAGAGTTGCAGCAATCGATCCCAATCTTAAAAGGCATGATTGTACATGGCGAATCACAAATTCTGAATGCCGATGAAGATGATATGGCGCCAGCAGCCAGTGCTAAAGATCATTTCTTATAAATCATGAATTGGAACACGTCCAGACCACTGCAATACATTGAATTTCAAGATTGGTATACGGCGAAATAGGTCATATTATGTCAAGAAAATGATCCATTAATCATTGGCATTTCCTCCGCAATGCCGACAAATTTGCTTCTGTCTTGATCATGTGCGGTAAATTGATTGTTCCAAGCACCCGGATTTCGACCGCCATTTATATCCTCGTCCGATGCATTTAGGTGTGCCTCCAGCTGCACAGACCGTATGATCTGGTAGCCGTATACCAATATACATGGAACGCAAATGGATGCATTGAAGCACTTCAAATTCGTTGTAACCAAATTTTGAAGAAAATTGAGAATTGCGTGAACCCCACCCCACAATATCATGTCCTTCTTTTGGCAGGTGACTTTAATTGCCCTTTGCAGAAATCCACCCCCTAAGTTGGAAATTTGGGCAATAAATATACCATTATCTTCCATAAAGATCAAGTAGTGTGTGCATATATGATTGAAAGACTAGAACTAGTCGCCATGCACTGCCAATCCAAATAACAGATTATTCCCGAAAGCATTGCGAAGGGTTCTTCCGGAAAATCCTTTGAACACTGACACTTCGACACTTGCACTTCGACACTCACACTCACACACTTACACTTCGACACTCACACTGATTTTTTTTCCACGAGTACGGACGCCGTGTGGGCATGGTGCCCAGATCATCGTTGAAGGAAGGGAAGAACAGACAGATGGTGGAGAAAGGAACAAAGATCCCAAACCAACCCAAACCAAACACCCCAGCCCGCAGGCCGAAACTCCACCATCTTGTAGTCTTTCCTCTACACTGGGTGAAACGTGTGAAACGGAGACTAGTGGCAATTAATGGGCCTGAATTCTCAAGAGAAAAGGACGGCAGCGCAAACTGTGTTCATGGAAAGCCGCCTAGGAGGCTTCAAACGGACTTTCCTTGCCAATTATTGGTGACCAGCGGCCACACCACAGTGTGGCAAAACAAGGTCACTCTGCAGGTCAGGTGTCTCGCGATGCTCCAGCGCTGGTTGTAATCCGGTCGACCAAGAGCAGCAATCCGTGGAAAAGACCATTCTTGCAGCACTACCCGTTCAACTGGTGGCGCCTACAAGGCCAGTCACATGTTGCCCGACAAAGCCAAACCGTGGCAGCAAATCCTAGCGAGAGAAGCCTGCAGCTAAGGGTGAACCGGGCACAACCTCCCCGAGGGGAGGCAAACCCAGCACCCTTCGGCACGCACCGGTGCCAATATGGGATGTCTCTTGAGTCAGTGAGGCGCTGCGTGATTGCAAAAGGTGATCTGCTGCGTGCAAGGCCCGTGTGAAACATGTGAAACTTTGAGCTCTCCTAGCATGATATCTGTACCTCTTTGTACAAAATTGGAAATGTCGGACATCAACAGCGGGAACTAAGGTTCCCCCTGGGCATCCTTCATTGCCACTATCTACCACCCGCCGTTTAGGAACGCAGACACTTCGACACTCACACTGACACACACACACACATTGGAAGAGCGAAAGCATCCAAGTGTGAAGTATGCCAGGGTCAAAGTATGCAAGTGTGAGTATGCAAGCATAATGCAGGCGAGAGTGCGATTTGCTGGCTGTGCGCGCAACCCTCTGCGGAGATCGTGCGTGTCGAGTGCGCGAAATGCAGGCGAGAGTGCGATCTGCGGGCTGTGCACGCAACCCTCTGCGGAGATCGTGCGTGTCGAGTGCGCGAAATGCAGGCGAGAATGCGATTTGCTGGCTGTGCGCGCAACCGTCTGCGGAGATCGTGCGTGTCGAGTGCGCGAAATGCAGGCGAGAGTGCGATTTGCTGGCTGTGCGCGCAACCCTCTGCGGAGATCGTTTGCCGGCTATGCGCGCAACCCTCTGCGGAGATCGTGCGTGTCGAGTGCGCGAAATGCGGGCGAGAGTGCGATTTGCCGGTTGCGCGCGATGCCGATTGTACCCAGTGCGATGCCGATCACCTTATCTGTCGACTATGCCAGCGTCTTGGGCGGTCGTGGGAAGCGGCCTGCGCTGCAAATACCATGCCGCCCGATTGCATCGAACTCAGCGGCTACCACGACCAGACTGGCAGGTTTGTTCAGGTGGACCCCCCGCTCCGCATCCCACTGGCGGACGTGTCACCAGATGGCAATTGAAGAAATTCCGGAATTCACTTTTGGCCACTGCACTAGCCTTCGGGAAGTCTTCCTACCGACAACTCTCCATACAATCCGGGTTAAAGCCTTTATCAGCTGTGCAGCACTTGTTGAGCTTGCCATTCCGCCTGCTCTCAAGTATATTGGAAGTAGGGCTTTCTTGGATTGCACTGCCCTTCGGAGGCTGGTCAAAATGCCCGGAACACGCAGATGGCGAGGGGTTTATGCGGAAGAAAATGCTTTTGCCATCTGTCCGGCCATGAAATGGCCACCCTGGCTGCATATGATCCCGGACATGGGCTTAGGATAGAGGGACATCCTTCCATCCACAGCTGTCGTGGCCCTGTTAGAGTCAGGGTGCGAGTCTCAGCCCGAGTCCGGAGTAGGCCAGCAGTTGCGAAACAGTACTCCTCAACACGAGTAACTAGTCATAGTTACCCTCCGTTATGCATGGAGTGAGTGCCCAGATGCTGTCGGATAGAGAAGGGACTCGGCGTGGCGGTGATGTCGACAACTGCAAATCGTCCACCTGCCAGACACAGTAGTTGGTCATTGAGGTAGGCGCCAAGTGCTGCGGGTAGTGGTCGCCCTAAGATGCAAGTACTTCGGCACCATGGCATTCGATGATCTATGATGCAAACGATCTTTGGCGAGAAGACCTTCAAGACCCAGCCTCACAGACCAGCAATGCTTCAGAGGCAGTGAGTTGAGCCAAGTGCCAGTATTCGAGCGTTAGAAAAGAAGGACTTCCAGGCATATACGGCAAGAAAAGTGCACAGACACCAAGTAGAACCATGACCTCTTCTCGCCATCCGCTGCGTAGTGAGCCGATAGGAGCGAGAACCTTAGTTCTGCGTTCCTACACGGCGGGTGGTAGATAGTGGCAATGAAGGATGTCCAGGGGGAACCTTAGTTCCCGCTGTTGATGTCCGACATTTCCAATTTTGTACAAAGAGGTACAGATATCATGCTAGGAGAGCTCACTGTTTCACATGTTTCACACGGGCCTTGCACGAAACTTTCACTTTTTGCCATTACGCAGCGCCTCACAGACGCATGTGACATCCCCTTTTGGCACCGTTGTGTGCCGAAGGGTGTTGGGTCTGCCTCCCCACGGGGAGGTTGTGCCCGGTTCACCCTTAGCTGCAGGCTTCTCTCGCTAGGAATTGCCGCCATGTTTGCATCCTGTCGAGCAGCATGTGACGTCTCTTGTATGCGCCACCAGTTGAACGGGTTGTGCTGCAAGAATGGTCTTTTCCACGGATTGCTGCTTAGATCTTCGCACACTTGGTCGACCTAGTTACAACCACTACTGGAGCATCGCGAGACACCTGACCTGCAAAGTGACCTTGTTTTGCCACACTGTGGTGTGGCCGCTGGTCACCAACACTTGGTAAGGAAAGTCCGTTTGAAGCCTCCAAGGCGGCTTTCCATGAATACAGCTTGCGCTGCAGTCTTTTTCCTTTGCGAATTCAGGCCCACTAATTGCCATTAGTCTCTGTTTCACACGTTTCACCTAGTGTAGAGGAAAGACTACAAGATGGTGGAGTTTCGGCCTGCGGGCTTGGGTGTTTGGTTTGGGTTGGTTTTTGTTGGGTTGTTGTTGGGGTCCTTGTCATTTTCTCCACCATCCGACTGACTTTCCCTCCCTTCAACGATGACCTGGGCACCATGCCCACACGGCGTCCGTACTCGTGGAAAAAAAAAGACGTGTCACCAGATGGCACCCTCGACGCCGCCCAGTTGGCCCAGATGGTCGCCGCCGTGTCTCCGGAGCGGACAACGCAGTGAGAGTCTCCCCGACGCAGGGTGTCACCTAGATATTCACATGGTAACTGCATGTCTCATACCACGAATACTTCCTTACAAATCCTGTGTGGACGTCGTTTTGCGGAAGCACGACAAGTATAGACATAGTGTCGGGGAGTCTCTGCCCTATACAAGGGCTAGTCGCGAGCTGAACGACCAGAGCATACGAAAACATGCGCAGTGCCTGCTATGTGTCACCTCGTGCTACTTTGTTGCATGTTTCTGTAGGAGAGGCGATTGGAAAATGAGCAGCATAGTGGTTCTCAACTACATCTAGAGCGAAGCACATGTCACCCTCAGAGCGCCTGTGCCAACAGACTGTGCGTTTTCCGTCACTGACCTTTCGGGGCTCACAGTGACATTGCAGAAGTCTCCATACAACTTGGGCCAACTACCACAATAACAACTCAACAGCAATGAAGAATATACTAGCAAGAAGTTTGAACGCGCCCCACAAACTTTTGCAATATTCATTTCCCACATAAGCCTTTACCAGGCAAACCGAGCCTTCTTATGGCTATGCATGCGCTATTTACTACTTTACAGCCCACTAGCTCGTAGGTCTCCCTCTTTGCCCAGCCATCATGCCAGGGAACCTTGGCATTGTTGACGACCACTTCTTGTATACCAACCAGGATCACCAGAGACAGGTGTGCCTCTGTTGGTCCTATGGAAGCAGGATATACCATGACGACCAGCCAGAGCTCATCCATGAAAGATGGCCAAAACAGTCCATAGCAACCAGATGGTGGGTTGCTCATGGAGAAACCTGGCAGTTTTGGCGAGTGGTCCAGTGGTCCAGTGGATGGGAAGACTGGGTTAGGAACAACAGCCGCAACTTCACAGATGCCTACACCATCCAGATCTGCTTCGGGTGGACGCGCTAGACCCAACCAACTGTGTGTCTCATACCGTGTCTTCTTCCTGATATATTCTGTGTGGACGTCGTTCTGCGGAAGCACAACGCTATCCTTGCTGTGTACAAAGACTAGTCGCGAGCCGAACAACGAGAGTGCGCTAAAACATCTACAGTGCCTGCTGTGTGTCACTTCACGCTACTTTGTCGCGTTTTTCTCTGAGACAGTCAATTTCTCTGAGACAGTCAATTAATCAATGACAAGCATAGTGGTTGGTTATACTAAAATATCTACTCAACAGCAGTGACGAATATACTTGGAAGAAGGTTCACGCAACCCACAAGCTTTTGCAATCGCACATGAACCAGAGCCTTCTTATTCCTCTTTGCCCAGCCATCATGCCAGGGAACCTTGGCATTGTTGACGACCACTTCTTCAGCGTCAACCAGGATGACAGAGGCAAATGATTCACACGTTATTGTTCAGTCTGCAGTGCGGCATGTGGTGATGCAATTGTTGAGATGGCAAAGCCAGCACGCTGGCTAGCATCATAGTTGAAGTGGGTAAGCCAGCACGCTGGCTGCCATTGTCCAGATGGCAAAGCCAGCACGCTGGCTGCCATCATAGTTGAAGTGGGTAAGCCAGCACGCTGGCTGCCATTGTCCAGATGGCAAAGCCAGCACGCTGGCTGTCATCATAGTTGATGTGGGTAAGCCAGCACGCTGGCTGCCATTGTCCCCTTACCAGCAGCCCAAATGCTCACGACGATGAGCTGGGCTGTCACCGCTTGGCCGCCGGTGGGGGGGTTTGGGAGGCCGCATCGCTCACAAACACCCACACACTCCCTCAACTTCCACGAACACACACATACGCAGACTCGTTTCCACACGGACATAGACACACGCACAGAAACCCACACACTACCTCAACTCACTCGACTTAACACTTCTCACTACACACTTCCCGGATAACTCGCACTCTGATTTCCTACGTGATGAAAAATGCTTTCGGGCCACTCGTCGTCTAGTTTTGTTTACGATCATTATGCCACCAGAGTTGGTTTCATGTTCGTTCGCCATTCGTAGATTCGTCGGAACACAAAGATTCCTCATTTGAACGATTCTTTTGAATATATTTTTGGGGATAATGGACCACATCATAGACCCCTAGGCCTGTGTCTGCCTCGATGGCATTCCAAGCCATATCCACGCCAGATATCTGATCCCATTGATAGGTTCCGATTGAGACAAACCTGTCTGACCAATACCGAATGTTGGAGCCGATTTGAACATGATGCCAAATAGATCATTACCATATATATGAATAATCCTATTGGTTATTCGATTTCCACTGACATGTGTTGTTCGATTGAGCATATATTTCGTCGTCTCTATTTTTAATGATTTCCTCAAATAATAGTAGTAGAAGCACTAAGCCCCGAAGGGCCTGGCTAGTGACACTGTACAAACAAGTGTCATTGGTGCGACTAGATAGGAATGGGGACGTCCCGACATCCCATCCCTATATATGTTAGAACAATCAACAACCAATTACCACGGAACGGCACCAAGGCAACACACCTAGACAGGTACTGCCCAGGCCGCCGCGCGAAGCGGTTCAAAAGGCCCAAGCGACAAAAGATCTGCGCGCGCTGTGGCGCAGACCGTCCACTGCATCCAGCCGCGTGAAGCGGTGCAAGAGGACGCAACGAACCTTTCCAAAATCAAAATTTAATTACATACCCAAGTGGCAATTCAAATCTGGAGAAGAGGCAAAACAGCCCTATCACTTCATCACCAATCCAATCATTCGAGAAGACGGTGATTCAGCGATCCCGGATATGACCTGCAAGTAGGGGCCGCACGTCCGGACGCGACCTCAGATTAGGAAGACAAATCGAGTTTAAGGGAGACACACTCCGGCCAGAAATCGGGTGCTCAATTTCATTCCATCTCTGAATCCACTAGGGTGTTTCAAAACCTGCAGACGCCGTTCGGTGGCGTCGACATGGCACAAGCTGGCCTAGGTCACCATGGGATTTCCTCATATCATTAGACCAATTCGTTGGCCAACTAACATGCTGTACAAGACAAGTTGGCGCCTTTGCACCACTCAATTGCTATACATTGTCAACGAATATGAATGGCCCGCTGGGTCGTCCACGAGGAGGACTGTCGACATGACCCAATATGATTTCAGATATCATAGATTGATTCAACAAGATCCATTCACCTCTCAATGTCTAGTCGAATGTCGTCGTGAAGATATAAGCACCACAGGATCTTGCCGGCCATCCTTAGGAATTGGCATTATATTTACACATATGCTCGATTTCATCGACAAATTAAATAAATCAATCGCCAAAACAAAAGGGATCGACTCGAACAATTCCTGGCCTCTAACGTTGAAAATGGCCTCCGCAACAATGGTTTTGAATGGCATCATTAAATTCAGAAATTCTATTCCCGACAGATATATCGTAAAAATTAAATATATTACGATCAGAGATATAATTTGTCTCCCAATTTGGAATTCAAATAAATTTATATTTATTGATATCTTTTCATAATCCAGAATTTCAATTTCCCAGAATACCGTCGCTTGAGGTATCTTTTGGTCCTGACGACATTTTCAGAGACCTAAATTCATTGCCAATTACCAAAATTCGGGCACCTGATGGATTGCCAACAATAATGTAGAAGTTCGTCGCACCGGGAATCATGAAAGATGGACACACGAGAATGGCCTTCCACCATCACATTGGTCGGCCGGCTGGCTTCATTTGTTGACCAAACCTGGCAAGCCATGCAATCGACCCCAGGCTCTTCGACCGATATGCTTTCAACTGTGAACTGTAGTTAGTATTGGTTTCACGTCTTGCTTGGTCTCTTCTCGAGGATCTGCCTTCACCGGCATATCTGGTATTTCTGGAGGTATACCATGCTTCTCTGCTCCTGAGCTCGAACTTGGAATTTTCGAATGCTCAAATGGTGTATCGAAATCAGGTGATTTTTCTGTCTTCCGGTATGTCGGAGGTGTCACCGTCTTGGCCGGTGGAGGCATCGAAATAAGCTTCGAAGGCGGATCGACCTTGGTATCTCCGCTTGCGATTTTCTTCTTTGGTTTCTTAGTTTCCGTAATATCAGCTGCCGACTTATCTTCCTTAACTTCAGATCGGGATGCCTTCGTGCATCCATCCTTATATGTATGTATTCGATGTTTGCCTTTGCAGGCTGGGCATGATGCAAACGAAGGATTAATCGCTGTAAAGTTGGGGTTCGGTCTTTCGAATTGAGCTGGCAAATATCATGATATCTAAAACATTATGGTTTAAAGTGCTCACAGGCAACAAAAAACGCTTCAGGCCGAACAAAGGCCAAGTCAGATAGTCGCCGACTGGAGTATGCTCTATCGACGTACGAAGGTTCCTGAATAACTCAACGCTGAATAAGATTGGAATATCGCCTTGATCCAAGATTTCGATTGCTGTTGGGATCCATCCTGTGGGTGATTGATCGTTCTGACAATATATCACCAGCTTCTCGCGGACGTTGGACTGTTCACCATTGGCGAATGAAAATCGTTTGACGCAGGCTCAAAAGAGAAATCAATCTTGGATGAATTGGAGTGTCTTTTATATGCCTTCACTAGACGCATGATAGCGGTCCTTGAATCCATTGCTTGTGTACAACCGGTATGAATGATTACGTAGGTCGGGATGTACCTCAAATCGACATATTCATAAAGCAAATCATAGTGAAATCCATCGTCAAAATTAATAAATAATGACCAGAAATATGGATCAATCATTTCAGAAAAAACGGAATATCGGTAGTCGTCATTGCATTGCTACCGGCAGGGTTTAGGTGATATTGATGGGAAATATGTTCTTCACCAATCAATTCCTCTGCATGATATCCGGAATATCGGAAATCTGTTGATTGGTTCATCTGGTCAGGCCTTGGTTCTGAGCTGTGGTGCTCTTCATCTTGCGGTCTGTCCGTCCGCAAAGTTTGTCTATGGTTGCCAAGTGGCTTCACTTGCCTGCCAGACATCTTCTGGATAGTATTGGATTATATGATATCCATATGAATCCTATGGCCAATTTGCTTCATGTGCACTCCAGGTTTCTTTGGCATTTGGATTTAATTGAGCTATTGAAGGTTCATCGGTGGTTGCAACATTGGATTGCTGAATTGATTCTGTTGCTTGCTTTTTCCTTTGCCTTTAAATGCATCTTTTCCTTTGAAATCTTTCTTTCCATCTTTCTTTCCCTTCTTGCCTTTCCCATAGCAGAAATCTGAATTGTCAGGGCACTCTGCATAGTGCGCCCCTGCACCTTTGCCTCTACGGTTGACAAAGCCGGGGGCTTCTTCTTTTTTCGCGGCCTTTACCGCCTTTGGAAGATTTTCTGAACGGGCGTATCCTCCTTTGCCTACTAATACCCAAAATTCGGATTCTGAGAACAAATTTACAAATCCTTCTTCACCTATTTCCTGATCCATCACCCAATATCCGGATTCTTCCTCCAAGGCTCCTTCATCGAGGAGAAGGAAAATGGATCTTCTTTGCCTACGCATCGAAGGATCGGCAATTCCTGTGACGGTTCCGCAAAAGAGATCAAGGAATAAGCCTTTGACACCTAAAAATGTGTAGTTGTTCATGTTGATCTGATGCAAGGTCATATTGGCTAGAAATCTTTCTCTTTGTTATTCATTGAGGTTGGATTGAATTGAGAAAATATGTGACATCAAGTTGTCAGACAATGGAAAAATGTACGATGTGTTTGTTATAGGGTATCAATGTGTTCAGAACGAATCCTTTCTGCAGCTTCTCTTCTTTCTGCGGGATCTTGAAGTCCTTGAAGTAATAAGTATTGTTGTTGCGAGAGGATATCAATAAAATTGAAATTATCAGCCTGTGGAATAGTCGAAAAATTTAATAGGCCAATATAGGTTTCTAGGATTTTGTTGTTTGCAATTTCAAAACGAACGATCCAACTAACAAATTCCCCGTTTCCGTGCCAGGTGCTAAAGAATTGCATGAAACGCCAGAGAAAAACATGGTTCGTTCCTTTGACAAAATATGGGCATTGCGTCTTCTTAAAATACGTAATACAATTTCTTTCATGATGGAGCTACTCATTGTCGAGCATTTTCCGGTCAATGCATTCTTTAACGAAAGGCCAAACTTCTTTCGGATTAGGGCAATAATATTTACCCAATCATCAATTAAAATATATAATTCGATCCAAGATGATTATCCATCAAAAGATACGGGAATCTTAGCAACATTAATGACACCTGGTGCTAATTATATTTCATATGTCCGGAATATCGACCCTGAGGATCTCGATTGCTGTTAGCGATATTGCGAACCTTGTATCTTCTTCTGGATCAAATTCTTCCGAATAGTTATAATTATATTCTTCGTCCGTATTTATGTTAAAGATCTAAACCATAATTTCTACTCTTCAGACAAATAACCTACTTAATTATTTCCCGTCCGGAATATCGGACGATTCGGCACGATGCAAAATCGACCATTGCGAAGCAGAAGATACAAATTCCGTTACCATTTTAAGGAATAAATTCCCCCAGAAATAACCTAATCGAATTCACCAAGTAAAAATACATAAAAACGACGATCTGCAAATAACAACGAAATTAAATATATCGGGTTTCAAAATCTTAAACCAAATAAATTACAATAAAATATAAATACAAAATCTATCAAGGAAAACAAAAAAATCTTTTATACATAACATAAACACACCGAAAAAAATCTAAAACCCTATAAATACAAAAAAAAATAACAAACAACTACGTATAAAAAACATACAATATAAGCATAATAATAAAAACATCCACAAAATACATCAATTAATTCTTTAACAACACCATTACCAATGTAAAAATCAAAATTTTCGTTAATATAAAAATATTTTAAATTTAAATTAAAATATATATAAATCATTTTTTCTTAAATATATAAATTAATATCTATCTATACGGACCCAAATGCCTTCAAAAAATAACAATATAATAAACATAATTGTTATTATATAACATTAATATATTTTTATTATTTAAATTCATATTAAATATATTCCTTGTTATGTATTAAATAATTTTATTCAATATATATTACAAAATACATATCTTTATATCGAATAAATCATTTAAATTATTCTAAATAGAAATAATTAATAAATATAAATAAATAAAATATATATATATATTTTTTTAAAATTATTATTAATATAATAATAATATAATATACTAAATTTTTAACTAAAAATACATATATATTTCTATTTTAAAAACAAAATACAACAAAATCCATTATAATAAAATCACATATTACTATTAAAAAAAAATCAATATCCAATTAACCTAATTCAATTTAAAAATTCCAATCGAAATCCATAATCAAATTTTAATATACAAAATTCCGGAAAAATAATATAACTTATTCTTCATAATTAATATACAACATTCATATTAATTAATTATAAGAATCATTTAAATACAAAAATATACTAATAATTAGCTATAAATAATTATACAATGATATTAAATAATAAAACATTTAATATTTTAAAAATATTTCGAAAACAATAAACAAATTAAACTTGAAACATATATTATAAAAATAATTTCGGGCCTCAACAACAAATCACAATTTCAAACCTCAACAGCAAATCGCAATGGGCAATTGTGTCTTAATTACCAAGTCGCAATGGGTAATCTCGGCCCTCATGCACCAGCTCCAATTTGCAATAAGAAAATCTCGAGCCTTAAAAACAAGCTTCAAATTGCGGTAAGTCATTTCGAGCCGCAATAAGCGCCAGCTTCCAATATTAGCAATTTTGGCCAACAGAAAGCCATCAACTTCCTTGAAGAACCCTTCCACGGTGTTAGGAAGAGATAGAGACACCGGGTGTTTGCCACAGAACCCTTTGAGAGGTTAAATGACTTAAATGTTCGGACACGTCAGATACCTGGGCTTCTTCGCCTCTTAGAAAAACAGATAAACCAGGACACACTCGTGGGCACCAGGGCACCTGGAACGTTTCAAACGAAACGTCTCTAGAAAATGACTCTTGAACATGCCGCGTCTGGCTCTTGAAAATGATCCTCAAAAACACAATTGACCATTTTCTAGAGAGCTTCCTCTGCACTCTGCACTGTAGAGGTACAACCTCTAAGGTTCTATGAAGTTCTACTCCCGCGCATATTTGCTAGAGAATTCTCTAGTATTCTCTAGAACTAGAGGACATATCAAAAGGTCGTGCTATATATACATATATATATATATTAAGTTTCATTAAGTTTCGATGTTTTTACATTATAATGGAATATTTTAGTATCAATTCCAATTACAATAATTTTTGAATAAGTCTTCCATGGACATCACAGTCAGTCTGACCACGCTATTGGTTCCTCCACACTGCGCCACTTGGCTCACCGACTTCGGACTCCTGAAGGTCCGATCTTCGCGTCCCATAGCGCCCTGATGGGCCAAGGCACGCTACCCTGGATGCACGCCTACCCTCCTGGATAGACACCACCTACCCTGCAATTGGAACATGGACCCTCCAAATCCACGGAGTTCTAGAGGAAAAGCCTGGAGAGAAACAACCTACTAGTCACCGTGCCTCACGGTGCCTACTTGGATAGACGTGCTTCTTGGAAGGCGATCTGAGCATCACCCGGTACACCGTCCAACAACCTATACAGCACGTCCCGCAGCCTGAATCCAGTCAGGGAGCGGAAATCCTTTTGGTGCTGACATCTCAAAGGACATGAGTGAAGATGTGGAGAAGCAGTTTTCGTTGGAGAAGCTGAACGGCAAAGCATGTTGGGTACGCGTGTGCTCACCCGCCAGTTTTTTGCCAGAAGTCTCACATGCGCAGAAAGGTCGCCCAAACATGCGGTGTTTTGGATCAGTGGACGGGTGCCCAAAAACTGAACCCCCGGGGTGCAAACACTGGTTTTCCAAGCAAACCCTGCGAATGGATCGGGTCGGTTAGTTGGAATGATTGATGGGTGGAAGCTGCGGGGGGGACAAACTCATCAGAATAGATGGAGCAACTCCAGCCTGCACAGAGCACGCAGCACGCCGTTACAGCTGTTGTGCTGGGCACAGCCGCGAGTGGTCAGCTGCTTGAAACACACTGCCTGGGCATCGAAAAGAGCAGCCTTTTTGAAGTCAACGATCAGTTGAAACGGAGTTGCAACCTTTTGCAAGACAGAATCACCTTTTAGCAGTTGAAACCTTCACATACTATGGCGTACTATGGCTACGTGCACCCATGGGTGTATACCAAGGCCCCCGGTTTGGGGTGTCTAATTATATAGCTCCTTAGAGGTTGAGGTCTCCACCAACCACCCCAAACCGGGGGCTCTGGTATTCAGCGTTTTGGGTCAGGTCGGACGTCGCACAGGTGTCAAGTTGCCCGAACGACGGGACCTCTAGGTCGGCGCCTTTTGAACTCACAACGTCCAGCGGCGGCGTTGACCAACCGCGCCACAGTGAGAAACCGCGACACCGCTGCAAAATTCATCACATCCGACGCTGTCGGACTGTGACAGGTCACCGAGGCTCCGTTTCTGCCACACCGAAAAAGAAAAGCCTGGAGCATCGACGTGAACGTGCACCCGATTCATTCGGGTACCACGAGTACCACGTGAATTGCGGCCAGGCTACGCCAGGCTCCTATCCACCACATAGAGTCTGTGGTTGAAGCGATCTGGACAGGTCAAGAACGGAATGCTTGAAACAATCCTCTGGTGAGAAAGTACTGCGGTTTCATCCCAGTTTCTTGAAAATATATCACTCCTATGAACACATGTATACCAAACAAAGACGCGATTCTATATACATATATATATATACACCTGAGAAGGGGGGGCGAAAGCCAGCAGCCGCCGGACGAGTGTCTCTTTTTCTGGCGGGCGTTGCGGCGCAAGACACATGGTCCGCAGCTTGCGAGTCAGCGGTGCCGTGAATGCGGGGGGGCGTATGTAATGGTGATTGAGGGAGCAGAGAAGCAAGCCGGGCGGCTTTGGGATAAGTTTGCTATGAAAGAGGTAGTGAAAGAGAAATGCGATACGTTGTGTGTTGGTGTAGGTCATCATCACTCACAAGGCAATGGCATGTGTTTGTCACACGCAGGAAGGCATGCATCTTATGGAAGTTGGAAGGCGGCATCAGCGTTGGCGAAGGTGGATACCACACGCGCGCGACCTTCTGCATAGTGAGCGTCGCCGCGCGCGCGCGAGCACGGCATGCGTTTGAAAAGAAGCAATTATGTGTTTGTTGCATTTGGAGTGTTTGAAGTTTGCAATGCATACTGCGGCACGTCGAAAAGCGGCCTTCGTTGATTTGGAAGAGTGAACGGGCACGTCTTAGCTGGGACACGGACGTTTGATCCCGCGGCGCAGAAGGGGAGGTCCAGCAGGACTGGACTTGAGTGAGTCATGTTCTGGCTCAATCCAAAGCACAGTCTTTTTCCTTTGAAGGGGCCTTTATCCAAACATCTTCTGGATCCTCTCTCTTTCTTATCAACTCTGCGCCTTTCTCGCTTAGAGGCCTTGACTTTGGCAACTGCGTGTGTAGATCTTTGGGCCGTGGACCCAGGCTGACTGGATTCGGCCAGGGCTGCCAGCGAAAAAGCGACGTCTACCTGCCTATCTATCTATCTATATCTATATCTATATCTATATCTATATCTATCTATCTCTCTCTCTATTTCTGACTCTATCTATCTATCTATCTCTCTATCTATCTATCTGCACCGGCAAGCCGGAAGAACGTTTGGTGCGTGTGGACGCCGCGAGAAGCATCCACTCGACCGGACATGGTACAAGTATAGTTTTTGCTATGTAGTCAACCTCGCAGGCATCCCTGCCGAAACCCAATCCAAATTCATGCACTTGAACTCATGTCACTTTCGGTTCTCTATGGATTTCGCGAGTTGCGGGTTGTCCGCTCTGTACGTGGGTCCCTGTCTCCACTCGAGTGCTCAATGCCCATTGTCCAAATAGCTTCCAAAGCTCTTCATGATGCTAATGCACTACTCGGCGTCCATTGCATCACTTGCATCACCAGACCCCATTTTCACTGCTTTTCTGACCCTCGCTTTGGAGCGCTCTCCCCCATCAAGATCCGGGTTCACTCTCTCAAAACGTCCCTCTCAACGACCACCCCCACACACACCCTTAACTCACTTCGTTCGTTCTAAAAGCTCAAGCCTAGCCTGTCGGCTGGCTTTCGTATTGATATTATTGATATCAATAATCCAAGACTATATATCTACTATATAAAACAAAGACATACAAAGACTATACCAGCAGTCACTGGAAGTACTTTGTTCGCCCCAGGTACCACTGCGGATGGACCACGCAGTTCTCAGTTCAATGCGATCAGAAAGGCTATGCTGAACACCCCAAGGAGCTGCTTTTGAGCTGCCGCGACGAACTCACCAAACCTAAAAGTTGCTAGGCTTAGGGTAAGCTCCGCCTCACTATACGTGTAGTCAGTGCAGGTCCCCCAAGAGGCAGTGCCGGCAGGGGTGGGGTTCTGAGGGTTGTACTCGCACGCACAGTATGCACGCTCATTATGGCGGACGTCAGCCCAAACACCTTGGTTGTTGAGAACAAGAATCGAGAACAACAGAACATCACATTACTCCATAACATTCACCAAAAGGAAAGAATGCACAGTATCAGCAAAACCTCCTCTGAAACAAATACCAAAGCGGCCGGCATAATGGTCCCCGTCTTGGGTCCTGTAGTCTTGCACGATAATGGCGTGATCTTCGCAGCGATTGTGTTCATCACACTCGCCACTTGGCTCCCACGGACCCCAATTCCTGTAGTCGCTCCCGCACCCATTGACCCACTTCCATTCCCTTGACGATTGGTGGAGACCAATCCAAGTATCGTAAGCTGCCAACTCAAAGTTGTTTTCTCTGGAGCGGACGCAGGGAACGGTCGCTTGAAACTGTGCACATCGACAAGCACAGTCGTAAATGTGCGCTGTAGAGAGAAACCGGGCATAGCAAAGGCCGGTGATGTTGCTGTAAACCCAAGCGCTTCCGGGACAGGTGCACCGGGAGCACCTCAAAGGGCTTCAGGGGAGAGAATGCCAGCATCGTGCAACCCCATCCACCCGGGAATTCGATGCGGGTGAGGGAAATAGCATGAAATAGCTGCTAGCTCTCATCCCGACCAAGAGAGGTTGAACAGCCTTATAGCCCATCCCATATGTACCACTACAGGGTCCTATAAGGTCTCTCAACCTCTCATCCCGAGTCCTCTACCGCACTACAGGCATTGTCACGACAACAAACTTGTTTTACTCCCGAAATCCGGTGTTTCTGGTTTGAGCGAGGAACACCCACTAGATGATTGCATGAGATGTCATGGCAAACAGAACATATATATGCATATGACTATAGTATATATATATATATATAGTATGTTGGTTATATTGTGACTTGTGAGCATCAACACATACTATGAATTTGAACACACGGAGAATTTGGCCCGCCGGGCACTGCTGGCATGCCCGCTCAAGACATACATTGAAGTCTCCTTCCAAACACCAGGACGCGCAAGTTGTGTCGTTGACCTCGTTGGTGCTGTTCACTTGGAATGCGAGCAAAGCAAGTAGCGATGTCACCACTAAGGCACGACTCATGATGGGTAGTTCAACGGCCGCAGGATACGACTTCGGTATCGCTCAGGCCAAGAAATGACACATCAATGTTTTGCTGGGCGAACATAGTCTAACCGTAGCCAAGTGATTTTCCCACACACTGTTTGACCAGTCACCTCAACTGTTTCAACTCTGTTATTTTGTCGCAATTTCTCATTGGATCATTGGATGCTAATCGATCAATGGCAGGACATCCACATGAACCAAGAAAGCCAGATGCTGCGTCACAAAGGTGTGATTCACGGTGTGATTTTTGTGCAAAGATGCCAATTCTGGAAGGAAGGCACATTCTGGGAGCTCGGCGGCGTAAAAACGGCACTGGGAGCTCATCTGCGAGACGTGCGTATTTCCTGCGGGGAATGATGGGGGAAGACCTTGACGGGATGTTCTTGACATGACACAGCGGTGGGGAAAATGGGTCTTCTGGGTAGTGAATGTGCATGGAGATTCGGGAGAATATATTTGTGAGATTCCCTGAGCATGGCCTCTGAAGCACAAGTTTCTACAAGTTATTCATACGCCTGACAGTGCAAACCAGCATCATGAACAAACTTCGGTGCCGGAGCCGACCCCCGAAAGGAAGCCAACGGTGTCACTTAAAAAGTGGATGCAAAAAACAGAAGTCAAGTCCTGCGGATCTTCTGGTTCCACCCAAATATCTCAGCAAGCATGTGGAAGGCAGGCTGATCCCCCTTTTTTGAAGCAGGATCAGCTGTCGATGGCTCCTGCTTTTCAAAGCACCCCCAAGTTGGATCCGAAGCTGGGTGTGACTTGGACCCGTCATCGATGACGGATGCGGGAACTTCCCCCGCAAAACCACCATGAAACGACCACATCGACCGACTGGGCATCCCACGTCCATGGAAAACCGACATCATTCCATTCCATTCATAGCCCGCATTTGTGCGGGACCACGACTCAAGGGTCTCACGAGTGCCACTACCCCACAGGGTCGAATCGGGCCATGGGTCCCTAAGAATCGAGCCAAGGCCTTCCCCAGAGCCACACGTGCCACTCATAGGACCATCATGGGACCCGATGTCAGCTCGACCGTTCACCTGCCGTCCAGTGCCCCCCCCGCGCCTCCGAGCGTTCGAGAAGCGGATGGTCGGGGGACAAGTCGAGCGTGGACGGGCCTCAGGTGCACGCACAGCTGTCTGGCCCGAAATCTCCCGCTCTGTGGTGTTCATGGCCCGAACTCTGGACCAACCCCTATCGGCATAGGCTTCCTGGCCCACCATGAATTCAATAATATTGGGGGTTCGGCGCTGCGGAGAGCCGTTGGTGCTGCTTTGGGCCAGCCCGCGGCGCCCTCGGCTCCGCGCGTTTCGAGTCGGCTCCGCCCACCGCCTCCGCCCGGATCGCTAAGCAGACGGCGGCGCCGGCGACCGCGGGTTCTGGCGTTTTCTTCGGCGCTCTCGGCTGTTTCTCGGGAGAGAGGCTCCAATGGTCGGTCTGCCGCCTGGAGTGGGGATGGGGCTCGGATGAGGTGAATTCGCTGGTGGTGCCCAAAACGCACCCGAGTTCGGGCAATCAATCAAGAGATTGATCAGTGCTGTTGTTCTTTTAGGTTTCGATTGGTTTCGATTTGTGTGCGGTTTCAATTGAAATGCAAGCATGGCCAGTGGCGATTGTTTGACCTGCCACTGTCACTCCAATGCACAGACATCACCGCCACTCCAGTGCCTCCACTAATAAGCGAACTGTTCGGCACTGACTTCCACGGGACCCTCGTGGATCTTATCCTCCAACTCCTGGGAGTTGTTGCCATCTTTGTCATGCAAAACATGTGGGAGTTAAGGGCATCAGACACGCAGAGCTGGATCCAGTTGAAGCGAATAATTAGAAGCACCAGAAAGGGGAGGGTTCAACCCATCGTAGGCGCCAAGTATGGTGATACAGCATCAGACATACAGCTGGATCCAGTAGAAGCAGCTGGTCAGTGGGGGAGGCCCAAGGCCCCAGCCCGAGGCGCGTTTCAGAACCCATCGGGACGACATCATCGAGCGGTCTCGCAAAAAGAGACCGGATGGATGGATCATCGAATTTGACCCGGCTTTTGGGAAACACCATCTTGGGGCAAGGAAGGAAGACTATATATATATATATATCAGATATATATGGTATTCAATCGGCGTGTTACTGTGATTCTGCTGCAGCGGGTGGGTTGAGCCAGGAAAACATGGAAAACACACTGAAGGACCCTGAAACCACTGAAGGAGTCTGCTAGGCAAAGAAGGTGTCTTTGACATGAGACGGGTCCTATGTTGCGAATATACAACTGTGCAGCCGGTGTTTGCCATTTTCAAACACCCTGACAACCCATTCAAAACGGGTGCAATGACTGCATGATGAATGTGAATGGGTCTGTCACAATGACAAACCAAAAATGAGGTGGTTCACCAGAAAGCATCATGAATTATTTTTCCGTGTGTTGATGAAATGCGACCCATGCGACCCGTTTCTGAACACGTGTTTTATCGAAAGATCCAGCAGCATGACCAGCCAACCTCCAGCTGCTGAGGGCGGAACCGCCGATCCCTTCAGACCTCCCTCTGATTTGAACGAACACTCTCAGCACTCTCAGCTAGTAGACTCCACCGGCGCCTCTGTTTGCAGCTTGGAACCCCCAAGTAACTAGTCTATTATATAGTCAAATGGTGTCGGATGTTATTCATTTCTTGGACTGATTGGGACGCCTAATGGCGAACGACTGCTGCGTGATCGCTCTCGACGTCTGCGAAAAGGAAAAAGGATTGGCCTTCCCATCCCCGCTCTCCACTCCCTCCCTTCCGGTCCTGCTGCAACCTGAGCGCCAACATCTCGGGTGAGTCCGGGTGTCGCAGCTGCACCAGCAACAGACCGAAGGGAACGGCCAGCGCCAGGCGTGCCAAAGCCACGTGGTACCGAAATCCCACCGCCGCCACAGCCAAGCCTGGGACAGGACTGACACTGACACTGCTGCGGTGACCCTTTGACCTGCACCCATTGAGGCTCCAAGACCAGTAAACTATATGGGTTGGAAAGGCTGGATTTAGGTGGGTCTTCAGCACTTGGATGAACTCCAACATGTTGATCGTCTCGTCTCGCATTTCTTGGCGTCTACGTTGCCCAAGTGTCGGACTGCCCAATTCAGGCGTCTCCTGTCGAGGCAGTTGCCGACGGAGAGTAGTGCCGGCGAGGCACAGGCGAAGCAGGCGGTCTGCAGGACATTCAACTGCGGCTGCACGAAGGGCCGAGTGAGGCCAATGACCAGCGCCATGCCCAGGGTGATGGCCACGGAAAGCCACAGATTGTTCACAGCGACCACCTTAGGAGATGTGGAAAAGACTTCAGCATCCCAGTGCAAATCCCAGCAATATGTCTATTGGCTGTTTCGGTCAGGGAACCAGTCTCCTGGGTATCAATTGTGTTCGATACATCTGAATCTGTACTTTCGTTGATCTTCGAATGCAATTGATATGGAACAGGATGCAAACATCTCATCGTTTGGATGTTCCAAAATGGATCTCGCAGGAAACTTTGTGGGATTGAATCATTGGGCTTCAGCAAACTTGAGACTGCTTGAGACTGGCAACATCTTGACACCACATGAGTTACAATGTGACTCTCGAGCATGGAAGTGAAACAACAGATTGTTTAAAGGACAATCAGATTCGCTGTGGCCTTGCCATCCAGTTTTTTTCCAGCGAGATGTAGTTCAAAGCTCACGCCGAAAACAGGCTCCTTCTTCCACACCAGTCCACCTTTTCTCCAACTGTCACCATGGCAGGAGCCTTTTCACCATGACATGGTCACTCCGACTCCCTCAGTTTCCCAGGAAAGTAAAGAATCAGCGCCCTCAAACAGATAGGGCCTAGGGTTTTGAGGCCCGGACCCCTGCGAAGGTGTCGGGTCTGACCCCTGCCATGGACAGCCCGTACGGATTCTTAGGGCAGGAAAATACAGGTTAGCCTTTTTCCACTTCCATGGGGTTTCCCCAATCCCCCAAAAACTTCTCCAGAGAGAACGGGGATATCTCTCTTTCCTCTCCAAGAGGCAGAGACCAAGGCAGCTGCTGTCACCTTGACGCAAACCTCCATCCAAACATTTTCGCACTTCGCCTCAGGTCCAGTGCTGACAGGTGAGAGCTACAGATCTGGTTCACTGCTTGTCTTAGACATCGAAGTCAATGGATTCAATGGTTTTCTCTGATGACATGGAATGTGTATGAATCTGTCATGGGTGGCTCGCCATAAGGCCACTGGTCTGGCGAATGGTTTTCTCTGCATGGAGTTTTTGCTTCTTTTCTTTGCATGTGTCATGACCCGCAGTCACGTAAGACGCGATGCCGAACGTGGAGGAAGGAGTACAGGTGCCCCGTCGTCACATCCACAGCCCCTGGATGGGACTGAAAACCACCCAACTTCATGTGACTCCTGGATGAAAGTTGTTTTTGTTGGGCGGTACAAATGTCCCAGACTCGCCACCCGGGATGCCTGTGTCGGCCATGGCCTTCCGGCGAAGCAACTGGCATGGTCTTCCCCGAAGTAACTGGGTGAACACCATGATTACTCCCTATAGGACTCCCTTGTGATATATCTTTAGACTAAACATCCTGCTCCTTTTGAAACATCAATGAACAAAAACACAACCTTTACAACAACTATTTTGCCAGCGCACCAACTGCAGCACTGGTATTGCAAAGAAGTGGCATACTTCAAAAAGAGCTGCTTCGCACCCAGCATCACTCCTTAAGTGAAAGCTTCTGACAAGTGACCAAAACCCCCATGTGCAGGATCAAAAACCACATGCAACACACTATATGATCAATTGCTGCGAGGGAACTTGCATCCAAACATGAATTCACTATGTTCGGATGATGTTCGGAACTAAACACTATAGTCACTAGCTACTACCCCCCCTTCTCGTCGTGTGAGGTGAACCGTGGTCATGACCTCCATCGAACATCGAGAGAACCACTTCCGTCTCCACCTGCCTCATCGATCAATCGATCAAATCGATCCTGTGGCCCTACTTGCAAGTATCCTGGGGTGGGTGATTGACCCGGGGTGGTTATATATCCCTAAATCTCCAGTCGTACCTCCTCCAGGTATGACTGGACCCTCTAAACCCACCCCAAACACCTTCTTGGAAGGTACTTGGATCCCTAGGGCCTATAGGGTGTATATATATAATATATATATATAATATATACATATAATATGTATATACTAGGTTCAGATGACTCAGGACCTGGTGGATACTAGCCGGACCAAGATTTCAGCAGGATGACATAGGAGTTGTATAATTAAAAAACAAACAAATGAGACAGGAGTATGGTCAGGTCGAATTTGAGCAGTAGACCAGGTGTGCACACTGGATGACATAGGAATATCAATCAAAACATGCACATAAGTCCTGAGACACGTGTCAGACACGTTCAGTTCACAATGGTTTACTGTTTTTTCTTTTTTAGTTGTTGCTTCATGCTGGTTGCTGTAGAGTCATGCAAAGATGACTTGGGAGTGCAACAGCGCAAACACCACTGACTCTGATGACTCAGGAAAGCACTGCACAAAAAAGACAATAGCAGAGCTTCAAACAAGAAATACTTTCAGCTGAATCTCTTTTCAGCTGTGTTCTTTGTTTGAATCCACTACATCCCAGTAGGATCTTTTCTCTGATCTGATTTGGGCGCATCAGGTCAAGAGGACCAGGAGCGGTAGATATTCTGCACAGTATTTCTATATATCTATATCGGCTTCTTCGGCTTTGTGGTCCTGCCAAAAAGGAGAGTGTGTAGTCATAAAGGATGGTCATAGGGAGACTGATCCAGTCTACAACGATCCCCTCTTCCGACACCAAGAACGACTTTACCCATTGGCACATTGGGCAAAGGGGAGACGAAAAAACAGCCAAAAACCTCTGGGTTTCAACCCCCTTATGCCACCAAAACCTGTACGGGAGAATTCCGCTATACCAGGAGCCTCCAGGTGTCCTGGCGCTTCACTACCCCACACTACCGGCCGTTCGGCTTCCAGACAGGGCACCCCGACTGGAGGGTCCTGGTATATAATAACATCAATAATTTCTACCAGCACCTCAGGGGTAGGTTTCGTGCTTGGACCCCTCTGGCACCCGATGTCCCACCTTCTCAGAAGGTAAGACTGCAGCCCTTCAAAATCAGCCCTTCGACTTGTCCAAGCCACGATCTTCCTCCTGCTCCAGAATGCTTCGCTCCATCAGCATCTGCGCCATGACATGACACTGCAATGCCTCCAGCTCCTCCGCGTCAGATCCGAAGACCAAGCTTTCGACCTGGCAAACTGACTGACTGGGGCCCATTCTCCTAGGTACTACTCTAGGGATCCACTCGTACCTCCTCAAAAAGTACGACTGGACCCTCCTGGCACCCGCCCCAGTCCCACCTTCGAAACTATTTGGAGCCCTACAAACACACAATTGATGCAACCTAACCTCTTTCAAAAGGTTCCATACAAACACGTCCATGTTCCCTATCCCCCGACAAAACAACGGTTCCGACTCCGTTGTCTAAACGTTCCAACAATTCTTCCTCTTCTCCAGTGTGTAGGACAGCCGTGTGCAGAAGTAGAGATCCCTTCAGACCATTTTTGGTGATCGCTTGGCATCTCCTCTCTTGCCACCCGAGCTTCTCCGCTTCCGGAGGCTCCCAGTCCCTCGGCGGGAGTCACCATCCTCGGAGGTGGCGGGGACTCAGACCGCCATGGCCGATTGGCCCTTTGAGGCCAGCGAACACGTACGGCTTCTTCTTCCAAGGGTCTTCTACAGCATCTCCAAAAATCTGTACAAATTGAATCAAATTAATACACATGTTGTACTCCAGTCTCCAGTCTGAATATCTTCTACAGCAGGAAGCCACTCTTCCACAGCAATCAATTGATAAGGAAAACTAAACCCATACCCAGATCCGGTGCAATCATCCATACGTAAAAACCTCCTCCGGTGCGTCTGTTCACCTTTCCACCGACGTCCGAGCAGCACGGCATCCTTCGCCAGTTCCACCACTGCTCGGCCCTTCACGCGCACGGCCACATAGGCTGCTGCGCCACACACCAGGCGTTTGGTCAACATGGTATCCTACCCGATGGTGACCCGCGCGATGGTGACCCGCGCGCCAGCACCGTCTCGTATTTTTCCGCGGGAGAGGGTGCGGAACCTGGAACCCTTAGACCAAATGAACAAGTGAGGTCTTGGTGAGGTGGTAGTGATATTCTTTGTTGAAACAATGCTCATGTGTTGGTGAATTGCCTCATTCCTTCCTTGCTCTGCGCTGGAGACAATACATAACATCTGCCCCACTCTGCACAAGCCCAGTCCTTCAAGGATTGCTCAGCTGTGAGCCCTTGCAGCCGGACTAGGACCTTTCCCTCCTGGAATGCAGTTTGGATATTGACCATCTTGACTTTTCGCATGATCACATTTTGCTCCGCGAAGAGAAATCCCAGGAAGCAAGGGATGAAAACGCCGTAGCAAAGAGCAGTGGTCCAGCCAATCCTGTCGACCTCAGATTGTGAGACCTTGATATGCTTTGACCATTTTCACAGAGACACATCGCATGACTATGGTTTGTGCAATAGTGCGAACCTCACGTGACGTTATGAATTGCAAGCTGCCAACTCCTTCCAACCTGCACGCGATCCCCTCCAAGAGAGGTTGAGTGACGAGTGACCTTATAGGACTCTACTGGGGTACCTATAGGATAGTCTAGTTCGGGTACCTCAACCTCTGTATTCCATGCCCATGGTTCCCAACATCTTCCAGCTGAGTTCCGAACCCAGGGCGCTTCGTTGCATCGCTGCTGTGGGAAGAGCGGTCGGTAGGAGAAGTCCTTCAAAGGCACACCTGGTTCAGCATCGTCGTCACGAGTCAACCGGGCGCGCCCGCGCTGGGTTGGCACAGTCCGCGATGTGATGAGTCATGCTACTCTGCTTGGAATGATATGAGCCCTAGGGTGTGAAAGAATTCGAAAGAAAGAAGCTTTCATGATGATGATGATGATGATGATGATGATGATGATGTCAATGTGGGGGTCCTGTATGTTTCTTCTTATGCAGCTGCTCAACACTCCTTTGCACGATTCAATTGTGGCAATATCCAACAGCGCTTTGGTATACCAATGTTTTGGTATAAATAGTTTATGGTTGCAGGCCTCTTGCTGGCCAACCATCGTGCAACAAAATGTATATAACTTCTTCATGAAGTATCATGAAGTTTATTTAATACCTAGCACTTCCTGTCCGAGTGCCCTGTCTGGAGACCTGTAAGTAGGGTAGGGTAGTCTATTGGACACCCAGACAGGATGGCCCTGGTATATTTACTTCATGAAAGCTTGCGCCTCAAACCCGCACCGCCCCACATGACTGACCCGCTGCCTGCACCATCGACTTCCTGGCAACCTAGCAGCTGCGCACTGCCCGAGGCACCGCCGATGAAGAGCACCGTGAGGATCTTGAGACCCACGCGGATGCCTCAAATAGATTAAAGTCTTTGGCCAATGGGAGATGAAAACATCAACTGGACAACCAGTGACATGGCAACTTTTTGTTTGGGCAAACATGATTCCAAATGGCAGGTCTTTTCATCTGAACTCGCCGGAAAGGACCTCCACAGCGGTTTGTCTTTTTTCATCCAAGCAATTGATGGATCCACCATACAGTGTATACAAAAATACACAGAGAATCTTTCGCTATGTGGTTGACTAAGGGTCAACAGTCAACAGTGGTCAAAAAAATGATCTCATGTTCGCACCGACTCAGCCCTTCTTGCTGACTTAGTCACCCAATCCACGGGAGAAGATCTCCACACAGCTGCAAAGTAGCAGAATCAGCAGCGGAACCAGCGGTGTGGCAAGTGCAAAAAGACTTCGTACGGCGACTCCATCCTTGGATCAAAGGCACTTGCCTTGAGAACTCGAAAAAAGACTCTGACACATACAGTAACGACCTGATCCTCCATCATTACGTAGATGCAGGACTTTTCAATCCAGAATGATTCAACATGATTCAACATGTAACATCATGATGTCATGTAACATGATTCTTAAACATTTTCTGACCGAGAATCGTACACACATTCCAAAGCCAGGAAGTTTTGCACTTCCGCGCTGGTGAACTGAAAAACTTCCAGCAACGAAAGGACTGGGTCGCCTCGGAGGAGTGCAAACTGCAAGATTCGTAGGAATAGATTGGTGGAATGGGTGAAACAAAAAGCCGGACTTGATGTAGTCTGAGTTCGTGATTTGTTCGAACAAACCATGTCAAAAGAGGTGTGCAAGGGACCAATCCATGAGCCCCGCACAGGCGCAGGCAGGCAAATGAAAAAGGTGCCATCAACACCTCACCATGAGTGACCCAATTTCCATGCCAAAGCGCTCGAGGTTTGCTCGTCCGTCTCCGTTCCGGAAGAGACCGGGTGCCGTAAACGTCCAAGAACCGCCCACAGCTGCGTGAGCTGCAGAAGCGCCGCCAACTGCTCCACCAGGAGTTGCAGAAGGCACTTGTTGCTTGGGCTGAGCGATGGCACTCGATGCCTGGCCCGGGCCGGCGGCAGCAACCGGGGGTGCGTGGAACCACGAAGGTCTTCGGCACTGAAGGACAGCGACACCAGATTCCAAAACCGCTCTGGATACGCCTTCTACAACAACACACAGCACAGCACCACATGGTGACAGCACAAGTAAGCACAAGATCATGCTTAAACTGAAGCAATCTAGATCAGTGGGACAGGGGACCATTAGATCGCTGGGACGCTTTTTTAGATCGGACCTCCCCACTGCACCCGTGGGGTCCGTTTCGTTCAGCACTGGATCCCGGTGAGTGGAGCACTAGCGAGTCCCGAAGCGACAAAACCGAGGACGAGGCCCCGGACGAGGACGTCACTGGAAGACGTGACGCAGCCAGCAGGTCGTTGGATGAGTCGAGATAAGAGCAACATATAATCAGTATAACTCATATTATCGTTCTGGCTAAATATCATGATCTCTCGATCTCTCTCTCTCTCTCTCTCTCTCTCTCTCTCTCTCTCTCTCTTGGGTGCAACAAACCCACCAGATGAACCGCGAATTGGGTCGCAAGATCCCAATGGCTTCCGACCATTCTAACGCGAAAACCGTCTCTGCTTGAAACCACTGGGTCGCTGAGCTGTTTTGTTCTTCAGTGCCTCATAAGCCATGCAGCGGCAGCCAGCAGGGTCAGGGCTATGGCGCTACCCAGCATGATGCACAGCCTCCTTAGAGAAAAGCGTCCACTTACACAACTCAAAACACGTTGCTTTATGATGTTCGATATATCATCTGTACTGCCCATGCTGATAGAAATGTCTGATTTTGGTCGTGGCGTCTCTCAAAATGGTGCTCTGCAACGCCGGCAGGACATGGCAGGAAGGTTGTTTGGAGTGCTGTAGAACTTCTGTTTGAGACGGCAACCCAAACTCGACTGACATGGTGTTTAGATATACCCTCTAGAAGTCCAGTTCGACTATATTTTGACCGACTGAAGGTTTCAGGAAATTCTTGGACTCGGGTCACCTAACTCGTCAGACCATTCTTTTTAGTCCAAAAGCACTGTCACAGTGCATCAAACGACAACGACTCCGTCGTTCACCGACCGTGGGAGGTGGGCACCCGATGAGGAAACTCGTCAAAGTGAACAAGAACTGCCCAAAACCCGACTGACATATTTTAGATTCATATTTAGATGATGTTTATTACATAGATGTCCAAAAACGACTGGAACGTTCCCATCTCAGCCAGGCGAAAGCCAATGGTATGTTGGATCCACTCACCATGCTCACCATGCATGTTCCCGAGCGTCTGCTGTGCAGAAATATCTTTGCATTCGAGGCAAAGGCCGCCGGTGGCGTGGAAATGCTCGGCGCAATCGACGCACAACGGACCACTACGTCCTTGGAGCTTGAAATGCATGTGTCATTTCTGCAAGCTAGAAAAGAGATACAAAAAAAGCAATATATGCATTCTACTATGCATTCTCACTATGAAGCGATCCTGCTCGCAGTGCATATGATTTCGACAACATGCATGTACATACACACAATGTATATATATATCAATGTATACTGTGTTTAATGTTTTCCCGATTTGGAAACCACGAGTGGAATTGCACTATATTTGGTGGACAACCCCAAGTTAAATCCTTTGAGCTCAAGAGCAAACCACAGCACCCCCCAGTCCTTCTGCGCAGCTGGAATTTTAGCAATGCTTCGCATCCAAGCACTGGAAGATCTCCTCGGAGGGCACCTCCAACCGCAAAAAACCGTCCTCCAGTGGCGCATCTTTCGCCACGTGCCCTGATGTTTCGCACAGCAAGTGCAGTTCGTTGCAGGGAATGCAGAGCTGCTGGGAGATGAGAGCTTGATGGGCATCACATCTGCAACGACTTGTTCCTTCGGATGTTTCTTCTGGGCTGCCGAAAGGACAAACACACTGGCTCACAGCTGTGGATCCAGCCAATGACCTGCTGCCCTCGGGGCATTTGGTGCAGTGGGAGGAATTCCTCCCTGCGCTGTATGTGCCATTTGGGCACTGCTGGCAATCGGCGCCTTTTCCAAAGAAGCCGGGGCTGCATGAACACATCTGCTCCGGGAGGAACAGCTCCGGAGTAACACGCAGATTGGGATTGGAAAGGTCTTGGCACTCGAAGCCTTGAGAAGGTCTTGGAGTCCAAGCCTCTTGCGGACTTAGCTCCGTTTGCCAAAGGCCCATGACCTCGTCTCGATTCGCCAGCTCCGTGCGCGTGAGCCACAGCTCCATCCCTGACTTGATGACGCGGCGGAGGACCTCTGCGCTGACTCGCAGTGGATGGGCATTGTGGCTCAGATCCAAGCGGATTTTGGGCAGCCATGAGTCAGCACTCACGGCATCCATTCGGTTGTGGGAGAGGTCTAAGACCTGCAAAGACCCGCTTAAAGTCCGGCCGAACGGCCATCCCTTCAGACTGGGCACAGACCCGTGGAGGGCGCAGTTGGCTGCGAGAAGGCGGGTGATGCGCGTGAACTTCAAAGGCTCAAGTAGCTCCTGCGTGGTGAGATTCAGCTGGCTGCCACTGACCTGGCACTCTGCAGTTGCAGAAATCGCAGCATGGAAACATCACATTCAGCTAGCTCAAGAAACTTGAGCGGTGAGGTTTAGTGACAAACTATGTGTCGACTTCCAACCAAACCAGTGAGCCACTGCTTGCGAGCCCGCTAAAAAGGGTAACATGTTGCACATCTTGGTACCCTGCACATTGGGCACCGGATGAGCGTTGAAGCTTGGGAGGTGACCCAATCCAGGGGCCCGGAACCCGGTCTGACCGGCTTTGTGAATGTCAATCCTGAATTTCTTCTGTAAGAACATGTAAGAACTGAGCTGCTGGCATTCAATGTCTGCAAAGCAGCCCAACCTATGGAGGCAAACATGAGCAAAGGATTCCCAATGCCCACTTTGGTGTCCTCAGTGGTAACATGAAACAGCTCCAAAACGATCCTTGCACACTGACATCGATCGATCGCTAAGGCCGGAACGGCCACGTTCAGATCTCGGAGCTTCTGGCAGTAGTCCTTCTTGCAGCTTCCTTCCAGGAATCCAAACACCAACGTCCCAGAGAGGTCGGCGAGCTTCAACTCGGGCAGGTGCTCCAGCGCTGCGACGTCGCCCTGCACTGGGGTCTGGGCCAGGCGGAGCTCGGACAACTTCCGGAGGTGTGAAAGGTCCCCTGAGACCTGGGTATGGGAGAGGTCCAGGGCTTCGAGGCTGGTCAGGTTCTGGAGGGAGGAGATGTCTCCGGAGAGCTGAATGCGGGAGAGGTCCAGGGCTTCGAGGCTGGTCAGGTGCTGGAGGGAGGAGAGGTCTGCGCAGACCTGAGTGTGGGAGAGGTCCAGGCGCCACAGGCTGGTCAGGTTCTGGAGGGAGGAGATGTCTCCAGAGACCTGAGTGTGGGAGAGGTCCAGGGCTTTGAGGCTGGTCAGGTTCTGGAGGGAGGAGATGTCGCCGAAGACCTGGGTCTGGGAAAGGTAAAGCGACTTGAGGCTGGTCAGGTGTTGGAGGGAGGAGATGTCGCCAAAGACCTGGGTCTGGGAGAGGTCAAGCCACGAAAGCCTGGTCAGGTTCCGGAGGGAGGAGAGATCCCCGGAGACCTGGGTCTGGGAAAGGTAAAGCCACTTGAGGCTGGTCAGGTGTTGGAGGGAGGAGAGATCCCCAGAGACGTTGAGATGTGAGAGACTCAGGTCCTCGAGGCTGGTCATGTTCCCAAAAGAGGCCACATTGCCGGAGGCCTCTCTGCTCTCAATCCTCCGCACACTGCAACCATCGATGCACTCGATGCCCGTCCATTCGCAGGGATTTCCCTCTCCGGTGAGGCCCACTCCACGCAGCCCTTCCCGCAGGCGCTCACGTCGCTCTCCTTCGCACGTCGCCTTTTCAGAGGCGAAGAGGGGCACCGAAAGGAGTGATCGCCAGGAAACCAGTCCATTCAATCAGCGACTTCTTAAGTTCAGGACTTACATCAATCTTCGTTTAACGCTAAAAAAATCGATACGAGGATGGGTGCACCAAAAGAGTTACAAGAACATGGAACAACCCTCTCGATGAAACAACCAAGTTAAGTGAAAGGACATTATGATATACCCTACCCAAACGCTCATGAAACTGGAATACATGCCGAGAAACGGCCAGGGGTGGTGTTGCCAGGGCGGTCTTTCTGGGCTATATACCCACTCTCACATGCATCTAGCACTAGGTGATTTCCCGCGCATGTATGCTTGCATCCAAAGCTGACTGATTTTCTGGAACCACAAGAGCGATGATCGAGCAACACGTATACTGAGGTCGACACAACGGATGATAACAATGAAGACCCTAGAAGTCCAGTTCGACCACATTTTGACCGACTAAGGAAATTCCTGGACTCGGGTCACCTAGTCAGACCATTCTTTTATAGTATTGACTCCCAGGGAAGATGTCTCAGTTTTTGAGCCACATCCCGGCCTCCTTACCCTTCTCCAGCAGAAGCGATCGGTGCCCAATTTCCTTGGTGCATCTTCACATCTATAGTCTAGTGAGAGGCGTCGAAGCTAATGACATTCACATGAGATCGCTCCTCCAAAACCCAAAATGTGGTTGGTTATTTCTGCCGCAAACCAACTGGTGTGTGTGTGTCCACATCTGTGCCTAAGGTTTTGAGTCACAAAGGACGCTACTAGGGGCCCCTGGTTTCGCTAGTAAGGGCTCCTGGTATCGCTATCAGCGTGCAGTTCAATTTTTCAACACGTTCACTAACCAGCAGGGGGGCGTAGCGTGTTCAGATGACTACGCCCAACGAAGCTAGTCTGAACACGGGATACCGGGATTGGCCATCCTGGCGTGCCTGCTAATTTTTAACTCCAAGGCAGCGTTCAGTCGTAGGCAATCCAAGAAAGAAAAAATTGTTAAACATCTTCAACTCGGCGGACCTCTTCACCTTTCCGTTCGGCATTTTGCTGTTACATCAAGTCAAGTGCTAATGAATGTAAAGTGAGACTTCATTCTGATCCTAGCTCTTGTGAGCAACAATCTAAGTGTGTTTTCGCCACAGAGTCCCACTGAGGGCTGTGGTGCGATCCCCATCGAGGGGCGCAGCATGTGCATAGACCCAGATCCTGGGGGATCCTTTCCGATTCTTCCGTTTTTACTTTGGGACTTCGTTCTGCAACCCCCTTGATTGCCTGTTATGCACGATACCACTGATACTATGCCGGAGGGCTCACTGAGACTTACACTCCAGTCAGGATTTGATGAGAAGTGTGAAACGTGTCTCAACACTTTGTACATAATTACATAATGGTTGTTTAAACGTACTTCGTTTTTAGACTTCACAGGCCAGGCTTTTCACTTGTGAGCGACTTCCAGTTGCATGTACTTGTCGTTTTCTTGGGTTCTTTCTCTCTTGCTGTTGCTTTTCGTTTCTTGAGGCCTTTCTTTAGGTTCCAGGTGTTTTTCAGAAATGGGTCCGCAGTCCCCATAATCGGCTTAAATGTCAATGATGACTGCCTTCGGGCCACCCCTCCCTGCCCCAGGCCTCCGTTGCTATCCCACCCGCTATTTAGGGTTATAGAAGGAAATCGCACTCAACACACTTGTGTGTTGGTGCCTTTCCTTCTATTTCTCCTGTCCTACCTCTAGCTACCCGGGCGGTATAAGACCAAAGTCCCGCTCGCTAACTTCTGCGCGTATTGTAACTAGTGGGCCTCGTAACTACACCTATCTTTCTTTCTTGCCCTCTTAGTCTGCATTTTGTTTTGTTTTCTATGTTTGTCTTTCTAAGGCTTTTTAGGTGGCTAGTAATTTTTCCGCAGCGCCAATATTGGCGCTATGTGTACAAAGTTGTGTACAAACAGCGCAGCGATTACGGCCTTGTGTTTGTGTATGTATCCATACATGTGCTTAAGGCTTTGCGTCACAAACGACGCTACTAGGGGCTTCTGGCATCGCTACTAGGAGCAAGGACGGTACTACTAGGGGCCTCTGGCCGTTCTACGGGGAGTAAGGACGCTACTAGGGGCTCCTGGCCTCGCTACTAGTTTGCAAGCAGGGGAGAGCGCGCCGAGTACGGCTTCGTGTGTGCGTCCACACCTGTGCGTAAGGTTTTGAGTCACCAAGGACGCTACTAGGGGCCCCTGGTTTTGCTACTAAGGGCTCCTGGTATCGCTATCAGCGTGCAGTTCAATTTTTCAACACGTTCACTAACCAGCAGGGGGGCGTAGCGTGTTCAGATGACTACGCCCAACGAAGCTAGTCTGAACACGGGATACCGGGATTGGCCATCCTGGCGTACCTGCTAATTTTTAACTCCAGGGCAGCGTTCAGTCGTAGGCAATCCAAGAAAGAAAAAATTGTTAAACATCTTCAACTCGGCGGACCTCTTCACCTTTCCGTTCGGCATTTTGCTGTTACATCAAGTCAAGTGCTAATGAGTGTAAAATGAGACTTCATTCTGATCCTAGCTCTTGTGAGCAACAATCTAAGTGTGTGTTCATAACCAAGTTCGACCTGTACCCAGTTTTGGACCTATGCCTATGCCATATACCTGAGGCTTCTTCAGCTTGGCAATCTGACTTATTGCAGACAGTATTGCAGACTTAACTGAACTCCAAGCTTCGTCAACAGATGGCCGAACAGCCACACAGAGCCATGGAAGTGCAAATACGCAAGCTATTGGGCTTATGCCCATGAAATTTACAAAACACAACGCATTCTTGAGCCCATGTTTGGGCTGCCAAACCGCGAAAAAACAAGATCTTGAGGGATTCCGCGCATTGAACGTACGGAACTCTTGGGATCCAATTCTTTGAGGCCATGTTTTGCATATATTGAACTTATATAGCATATACTAAACTTGAGAATATCTACACAAATTTCCAGGGTCTCCCTGGACTCATACTTCGGGATCGCGCATGACCGGTACCTCCAGCTTGCCCAGAGCGGCCGTTGGTTCCTGCCTCCTGCGAAGTTGACGGACATTTCGAAGTCGTTCGGAGTCGTTCGTCTCTGAATTTCGCCCAAATCTCCCAATCATTCCGATGTTCGCCAACGGCACAGAGGTTCATAGATGGTTTGAAGTTTGAAGCTGATTTCCACATAATTCCACGAAACATCACACCTCTCTTCCGGGTCTTCTCTTGACCGGTCCCTCTGGCTTGCGAGGCCAAGAGCGGTTGGGTTTCGTATAGAGTGCCAAGTGGAAGAAACTTCTCAGGTTTTTCATCTCTGATCGTCGGCCACATGTTCATTATGGGCACAAAAGGTTCATAAATCCATATAAATCCCTACAAGTCACAGACCTCATTTTACTGGAGATGGTCATACAACAACCGATACTTAAGGAGGTAAAAGACACGGGTTTTACTTGGTCAAACTGGACTTGTGCTTGAAAGAAAAGTCGACATGATTTGGACATCCTTCGATAGATCTATACGCATGATGAGCACTGAGTATACCTGATGAACACAAAACTGAGTACGAAAACTCTTTTGACCCAGGCACCTCGGTCCCGCCGTGTCGGTCCGAGTACCTGTCGATCCCAGGGCCGGCCTCTTCGGTGCCGAGTCTCGAAGCGGCAACCAAAAGGCATAGAACTACACTCCGACTCACTAACATGGAAGTGGAAAATGGCCTCTTGGAAGACTACTTTCCTCTACAAACAGTGGGTTTTTTCTAACATGGAAGTGGAACCCACCGAACCCATGGCGACTGTGCGACCTCAGGGCCCCGTAGTGCGTGTCGTCACCCGGCATTGGGCTTGTACAGACCCCCGGTCCATCGGACTTGCCTCTGTCCATATAGTTCCACCATGGTCAGCTAGCGGTCACAGACCTCGGAGAGCTTGAAAGTTCCATCTCTTCCCTAGAAAAAGCCATGTTTCATCCAGGAGCCTACAAATTGTTGTAGTGTTTTGCTTCTCTAGGTAGTTCCACCATCTGAAAAGAAAACACGGCAGAACCGAGAAAACACCGCTGTAAAGCGCACATGTCAACCTGTCCGTCATGACCTCTTTTTTGAGGGAAGGGCGCATGGCAACCTGACCATGAAACTCATCCCATGTCTTTCAGGCAAGCCGCCGGGCTCGATGAGTCTGCAGCCATTGCAATCTCAGCTTCACTCACCTGGCAAAGAAGTCATACCGTTTTACCCAGGTTACCCTAGCCCCGTTTCTCTTGGGCATCACAATCACAATGCCTCCTAATTCCGGAGCTAAAATTGAGACTGCGTGGAAGCGTCCTTCCATGCGTCCTTCCAAGAAGTCCATCAACGCTACAGTCAATCTTCAAAAATATTCAAAAAAAACCAGCTGGCCCTCCTTGGGCCCTCCCAAGGGTCTCCTTAATCTGGAAGCTTTCAGTGCCACCAGTCCAACCGTCCGAAATAGAAACCTGGGAATGACCAGAAATGATGGTTTCAAATGGTAAAGAAAACCATGAGAGACATTGAATGTATAACAAATTCAGAAAAATAGGTCTTTTCCCAGGAAAAAAAATCAGGAAAAAAGAAGTCTTTTCCCATACCGAACTTCGAGCGATTTCTCTCCCCATCCGAACGAACCTTCATCCCTGGTGTCGCCGCCTAGGCGTTGACCCGGACGGTGGAGAGTGGAGCATGGGACTCTGCTTTTGCCTGCTCCTATCTCCTGCTTTTAAACGCTTTTACTTTTGATCAATAAAGAGTGCAATGTCCTAAAGCCATGCGCGAAACAATATCAAACAATGTCAAACAACGAAACGCGAGTTCTGCTCATCTAATCGATTCATTTCCCTCTGGGCCACAGATTCTGTCACACCGCGCACCGCTCACCGCGCAATACGCCGCCCTTGTTCTTCACACGGCGACAGTTCCAAGTCCGATCCTGAGGCAGCCGGCGTTGGACATCTTTCTGGGTAGTCAGTAGTTGCTTTTTTGCCCGAAAGCATTGCGAAGGCCACTCGTCGTCGAGTTAGGCGCTTCAGAACGGTAAACCGTTTGATGTACCCGTTGATACCCATTGAATTCAGTGTGTCGAACGAGGGACGAGTCGGGTCTTCGGGACGGATCCCGTCGCTCACTTCGATGGATCCGATGGAGAAGACTCACCGGTGTGGACCGGCGGCAGGTCGAGGTGCCGGGTCTGGCAGTCCCATGGAGTCTATGGGTATGCGAAATCAACATACAGAATCAACCAGTTCCAACATCGACTCCCAAAGAAATCCACCGACTCCCATCACTGCCTCATGGGCCATCTAAGCACATTGTTCGGCACTGACTTCCACGGGACCCTCGTGGATCTTAGCCTCCAACTCCTGGGAGTTGTTGACATCTTTCTCATTCAAAAGTGGGAGTTAAGGTATCAGACATTCAGAGCTGGATCCAGTAGAAGTGGCTGGTATAGGGGAGGCCCAAGGCCCAGCCCGAGGCGCGTTTCAGAACCCATCGGGAAGCTGGATCCAATTGAAGCAAATAGAAGGACCAGAAAAGGGAGGGTTCAACCCATCGTAAGCGCCAAGTATGGCAGCCAGTAATGCCTTTGATGCTTGTAAATCTATGTGATATGGTACTTCGATGGAGGCACTTCTGATGTGCTTGGTGTCCTGTTCTTAAACTGCTGAAATGGTGGAGTTCATCGAAGTGTGAGTGTGAGTGACATGTCTATGCTTGCTTGCAAAACTGCTCAGTGAGCAACAGTGCCCATGATATCCCATGATGAGTGGCTCGTTTTAGGACAACAACCAACAAGAATGAGCGTGTACTCATCTCAAAGGGCCTAAAACCAATCACTTGAGACCTGTAGAATTAGCTGAATCTCAACTACATTACTGCCTCTGAATCACTCAATATCACTCAATGGTCAACCCTTAATGGTCAACACTTTACAAACGACTTGAATCCCTATCGGACGCGACGAACTTAGCTCCAGGCGCTCCTGGCAGTATACTACTAGGAACAAGGTTCGCTACTAGTAACAAAGGGCATCACTACGAACGGAGCAAGAATCTGAATCAGAATGCTCCACGCCCCTCTGGTCACCGCTGTGCCGGCCGGTCCTGCTGCAACCTGAGCGCCAACATCTCGGGCGAGTCCGGGTGTCGCAGCTGCACCAGCAACAGACCGAAGGGAACGGCCAGCGCCAGGCGTGCCAAAGCCACGTGGTGCCGAAATCCCACCGCCGCCACAGCTAAGCCTCGGGATGAGAGGGAGCAAACGTACCAGTCTTAAGAGTCAGCTGTTCCCGAAAGAGAGAGAGAGAGAGTTGAAGAATGGTGCACCCGCAGCAGCACGCTTGAAAGTGCCAATGATAGCCTGGATGAAGATTGGATCTATGTGGATCTCCTAGATGAACTCCAACATGTCAACACGTGTCGCACCTCTTGGCGTCTACGTTGCCTCTACGGCCGACATGACCCCTTGGCGTCGACCCTACAGGCCGACGCTTCCCTTCGATTCTGAAACTCAGCAGGTGGGCTGAAAAAAGAACGGTTCAAAAATCATTATCCCATAGGTTCAAATCACAGCAATTCTACGCGTGTTTATTTTGTTCAACTCAGGTGAGATGTGCAGCGGACAAGGCACAGGCGAAGCATGCGGTCTGCAGGACATTCAACTGCGGCTGCACGAAGGGCCGAGTGAGGCCAATGACCAGCGCCATGCCCAGGGTGATGGCCACGGAAAGCCACAGATTGTTCACAGCGACCACCTTAGCTGTGAAGATCATGAGATGCGAAAAAGACTTTATAACACATTCATAGTTGCGGTTGCTCAGTTGGGTAAACCGGTATCCAGGATCCCTGCAAGTGATATGGAACAGGATTTGGAGTTGATATGAAAGCCTGATTTATATACCAACATCATCCAACGGGTCACCAATGCACTGCACTACGACTGGGGAGAACCCTCCGGAAGGTGACCCCAAGGTCTTGAGCTTTGACATCTTTGTTTGAACGGAACCATATGGCATTTGTCTTCCAATCACCTGGGCCTTGGATCGCACGCGCTCTCTGACATGTTGAACTTCAACCTCAAACCAACCACCTCTGATCGTGCCAAGGAGCAGAGACCAGGGCAGCTGCCATCACCTTGATGCAAACTTCCATCCAAACATTTTCGCACTTCGCCTCAGTGATGCAGCTGCACCAGATGGGATTCCCTGGAGCTGTATTCGGCTCCCTCGTGCTCCCTTGGGGTAGATAAACATGTGAACAATTGTGAACACCATGTACCAGCTGCTGGCGGGCGGGCTAGGGGTGACCTGGCTGGAGTTGTCCCTACACTGCTGAAAAAGGTCACCAAACAGGGCACACAGACAGGAAGCGTGGTTGGTAGAAACACGTGTCATGTTTTGGTTGGTAGAAACATGTAAGCGCACCAGACAGAAAGCGATGCCCCCTTGTCACAAATCCATGAAGGAAGGACACCCCTCACGACAACGGCTTCTTGCATGCAGCACTGGAGTGCAAGGCAGTGGCATACTTGCAGAAGAGCTGCTTCGCACCCAGCATCACTCCTTAAGTGAAAGCATCTGACCCTGACGAGCAAACGCACCAAAAAACATCTCGCAGAACCCGAAACGTGTCGCCGGAGTCGCCGATCTTCCGAAATGTTCTATCAAACTTCCGATGAAATCGTGAGGAAGCCGACACTTCGCATGCGAAATGATACGATCCAATAGTGTGGAAACCATGCTTGCTTTGATTCAGTGCTAAACTCAAATCCACTTACTATCTATGTGGGGGCCCTATCTCGCTAGACTATAGGAGGTCATGTTACAGTATCTCCGGATGAAGCCCCAGGCACTATCTTCCTTCTGCTCCAGAATGCTTCGCTCCATGAGCATCTGCGCCATGAAGTGCCACTGCAAGGCCTCCAGTTCCTCCGTGTCAGAACCGAAGACCAAGCTCTCGACCTGATCGTGACCAACTCCCCGGTCCATTCTCCCACAAACATGGGCCAAACAAAGCTCAGAATCCCCAGGGCTCCTGGCCCACCTCCGTCTTCAGTTCGATGGTTGGGATTCCAGGGGGGTCTAACCATCTTACCTGAGGATATGGTTGGAGCCCTAGGGCATACACGATCTGGAACAGCGTTCTGCCATTCAGACAGACCCCCCTGGCACCATCCCTGGCCGTTTTGAAGGCAGTCCTATGGCAGTCCCATGGGTCGCGTCTGTACAATCCAAGAAAGGGTACCATGGGGAATCCAGGCATCATGTGCATCTGGCGATACAAACATTAGGAATATGCAATATTATGGATACATGATCGTGAAACAGCATGGCATAGATACCTGCGTTGTCCAAAGACTTGAGGTCAGGAAGACTTGTGGTGCACCCTTTTGCGGTTGCCCATCTTAAGAAGGGATCATTGTCTGGCAGATTCGGGCTATCCTATGGCTGGACTTGGATAAGAAACCCAAAGCGTCTGTTATGCACCAATCTGAAAAGGATGGTTTGACTAAATTTAAGGTTCCCAATGCAGGAGAATCTTGGCCTGAATATCTTCCTTTTATGACCACTGCTTGGCACTATCTTTCTTGCCACCCGAGCTTCTCCCAAGCTTTCAGAAGTTCCCACCACGTCTTTAGCTATGGGAGTCACAATCCTCAGAGCAGCTGACTGACTTCCCGGGTAAATACAGATCGCAGTGACATAGCTGTTTGGCTAGACCTTGTACTGTACTGAAAAAACTGAGAATTGCATGTCTTGCACAGCACAACGCAATACTTTCACAATCCCCCCCAATCGTTGCCGCTCTAACCAATCTGAGTTGGAACGAAACACATAGAAAGCCCACTGAAAAAAGAAACTGACGCTCCATGTATGCCATATATAGGGGTGGTTTGGTGGGTCAATGTAGGCATATATGGCATACATGGAGCGCCTGGGAAAGACACTAACGCTAGCTCAATTCAACATGGTCTCGGTCAACGCGAAACCGAACACTTCTGGCCGAGCATCACTGCATTTTTTGCCTCCTGCAGTTCCACCACTGCTTGGCCCTTCACACGCACTGCAACATACGCTGCTGCCCCACAAACCAGGCGTTTGGCCAACATGGCATCCTGCAATTTTGTGCCCTTACGATGCTTAAGATGTTGCTTGAAGTTGGACCTGCAAACCACTGTGAACTGTACGGAACCTAGTCGTTTTTATCACAACGCCTTGCAATCCATGGGACTGGAGACATTTCACCACCATATTCACCACTCCTGGCCCACAACCCCTCCTGGCAAATATGTATCATGGCGCCCATGGGTTGTCAGAGGTCATCTGTGGGTAATTGATTCATAATGTTCACCCTGCCCCGGGCATCTGCTGTGCTTCTGCCCAGTCCTTCGAGGATTGCTCCGTGGTGAGCCCTTGCATGTGCACTACGACCTTTCCCGCATTGCAGGTGGTGTAGACCATGGCCGCCTTGACTCTTCGCATGACCACGTTTTGCTTCGCAAATAGAAATCCCAGGAAGCAAAGGATCAAAACACCGTAGCAAAATGCAGTGGTCCAGCCAATCCTGTCCACCTTAGATTGCATGGTTTATTTTCACGGTGCAAAGATCAGTTGCCAAATTCTGTCAAACAACCATGACTAATATGACACTGACACTGAATCAACCTACACAAATTGCCACTCCTTGTATTGACTTTGTCAATCTTCGGAATCTCTCCGCTTCCCAGGGACCAGGAAGCTTGTTTTCCTTTCCCGACAACAAAAGAAACACACTGAGCTTAAGCTTAAGGCACCCATGGCGCTTCTGAACACCGCTGCTGTGGAAAGAGTGGCCGGAAGGCGAAGTGCTTTAAAGGCACGCCTTTCTCGACCCACTTGCAATCCGTCAATAGATCTATAGCTGCGCTGGGCTGGCTGACAATGAGGAACACATATCATATATCGGAAAACAGGAAATACTTCAGGTGCATTGTCTATATAGATCGGCTTAGAGGGAGGTGACCAGTAGCAAGTAGCAAGCAACCAAATAAAACCAACCAGTCACTTTCTTGATCGAACATGAATTTTGGCAAACCGGTACAAGGTACATCCATAAAATTTCACGAAACCAACACGTTAACGTGGTAGTCTAGGGCCTCTTACTTGTTGCCTTTTTGCCAAACATGATGAACTTTGAAAGGAAGAACCATAAGAATCATGTATTGGTAACCGCAAACCCGCACCGCCCCACATGACTGATCCGCCGCCTGCACCATCGACTTCCTGACAACCTAGCAGCTGCGCGCTGCCCGAAGCACCGCCAATGAAGAGCACCGTGAGGATCTTGAGACCCACGCAGATGCCTGAACTGGAGTTTGAAATGGTGCAACTGGCCCGTGAGAGAGAGCGATAAACTTGGACAAACTGTGCAAAGGGTGCTCTCTTATCAGCAAATATGGTTCCAAATGGCTGAATCTGAGTTGTTGGATGGAAAGGAGACTGAAACACTTCCCACCAGCCCACTGCATAACCAACAAGAACTTGGTTTACATCTCTGGTCTCTGGCTGGATAAGATCAACAGCGGCGATGAGAACTGCGCACCCACTCAGCCCTTCGTGCTGACTTAGTCACCCAATCCACGGGAGAAGATCTCCGCACAGCTGCAAAGTAGCAGAATCAGCAGCGGAACCAGCGGTGTGGCAAGTGCAAAAAGACTTCGTACGGCAACTCCATCCTTGGATCAAAGGCACTTGCCTTGAGAACTCGAAAAAAGACTCTGACACAGTAACGACCTGATCCTCCATCATTACGTAAATTCAGGATTATTCAATGCAGAATGTTTCAGCATGTAACATCATGTAACATTATTAAACATTTTCTGACCGAGAATCGTACACACATTCCAAAGCCAGGAAGTTTTGAACTTCCGTGCTGGTGAACTGAAGAACTTCCAGCAACGAAAGGACTAGGTCGCCTTGCAGGAGTGCAAACTGCAAGATTCGTAGGAATAGATTGGTGAAATGGGTGAAACAAAAGCCGGACTTGATGTAGTCTGAGTCCATGATTTGTTCCAAATTCAAAACAGGTGTGCGAGGGACCAATCCATGGGCCAAGCACAGGCGCAGGCAGGCAGATGAAAAAGGTGCCATCAACACCTCACCACTTTGCATGCCAAAGCGCTCGAGCTTTGCTCCTCCGTCTGTGTTCCGGAGGAGATCGGGCGCCGTAAACGTCCAAGAACCGCCCACAGCTGCGTGAGCTGCAGAAGCGCTGCCAACTGCTCCAGCAGAAGTTGCAGAAGACACTTGTTGCTTTGGCTGAGCGATGGCACTCGATGCCTGGCCCCGTGGAACCACGAAGGTCTTCGGCGGCACCGAAATGCCAGTGACACTGACCAAAAAGCACTCTACGCCTACATTTTACTGGAGATGGTCATACAAAACCGATACTTAAGGAGGTAAGAGACAAGGCTTTAAATGGGTCAAACTGGACTTGTAGGGCTAGAAAACAATACCCATGGTGGGTGATAGGATGGGTCATGTTGGGTCCGATTCTGTTCCGGTCGTTTTTCACTGATCCCGGCGAGTTGTTGAGATCGGTGCTCAAGTCTTGAGATCTTCTGGAAGACTTGACGTGACTCTTGATAAGGCCGTCGGATGAGTAACATAGAATACCATCCTGCGACGCGATTCGGCTATATCTACGAGGTTCTACACACTGCCTCTTTGCAACAAACCCACAAAATGAACTGCGAATTGGCTCGCATGAACCCAATGGCTTCCGACCATTCTAACGCAGAAACCGTCTCTGTTTGAAGCACTGGGTCGCTGAGCTGTTCTGCTCTTCAGTGCCTCATATGCCATGCAGCAGCAGCCAGCAGGGTCAAGGCTATTGCGCTACCCAGCATGATGCACAACCTCCTTGGAGCAAAGCGTCCACTTACACAACTCAAAACATGTTGCTTTATGATGTTCGATGCATCATCTGTCATGCCAATGCTGTTGGAAATGTTTTGTTTTGGTCGTGGCGCCTCTCAAAACCGGTCTGCAAAGCCGGCAGGACATGGCAGGAACCTGGATCTTCCAACGACCAAACAATTCTGGTAGTTTTGGTCATTGTCACCGTTTTCCATGCAAACGGCCGCAAATCGCGCAAACGGCAAAACGACCGGAAATTAGCGCAAAACGCACACAAAAAACAAGCAAAAAAACCACACAAAATCGCAAAATAATGCAAAGCAAACAAGGCAGGAAGGTTGTTTGGAGCGTTGTGGAACTGTTTGCGACTGCAACCCAAACCCAACTGACATATTCTAGATCCATATTATGTTGATTTTAGATGTCCAAAAACGACCGGAACGTTCCCATCTCAGCCAGGCGAACCAGTGGTATTTTGGATCCAATCCGCATTTCCTTTGCATGTTCCCAAGCGTCTGCTGTGCAGAAACATCTTTGCATTCGAGGCAAAGGCCGCCCGTGGCGCGGAAATGCTCAGCGCAATCGACACACAACGGACCACTACGTCCTTGAAGCTTGAAAAACATGGTTTTCTGCAGCTAGCAAAGAGATACCAAAAAACAACCCATACTCCTGAGATCACTATCAATAGATCGTGCTCACAGTGCATGTAATTACGAAACCAGGCGCGGGTATTGCATTAAGAACCTACAGTGATGGCCGCTCTAGTTCTAACTTAGTTACTGAACTTGAAAAAGATATAAATAAGTTATGCCGAAGTTAGTAAAATGTCGTAGTCATGAGTTTACATCTAATTTGTAAGTAAGTTATAAGTTCCGTAACTTCAAAATGCTAATTTTTCGATTCAATTTTGATCACTGCTACCATTCATTCACCAATTTCTTTATAATTGAAGTTTTGTTGTTTTTTGGGTTAAAACAAGCTTGAAACCAATGAATTTTTAACCAACAAAGTAGTTCAATCAAAAAATGTGCGGACCACCGCCAAACAAAACTAATAAGAACAAGTAGTTCAACCGCAAAACGCGCGGACCACCGCCAAACAAAACTCAGAAATTGTCCGGACCACCGCGAAAAATGTGATTCCTTTGTTCTCTCTCCGAGGCGCAGGTTGTCACAAGAGACAAATTACATTGCCATCTTCGATGGTCCACCAAGTTGGGCATCTCAAATTGATAGCATCGTCCAAGCAAAGTGCTTGCGTGCTTTGCAAAAGTGAAAACTTCCTTCCATGTGGATTATCATACGGAAGCTCTTGCAAATCCTTCAGCAACATGACAAAAGTGTCCTTGTAGTACTTGTAGTGCACAAAAAACAAAATCATCGCTGCTGAAGATGGATCCCAAAAAATCACATCGTCTACTCGAAGTGTTCCTTTGCCTGTTGACATCTTGGTACTGACCGGGCAGTGGAACCCGCTGACTCTGAGCACATTGTCAGCTGAATAGATGCGGCCACACAGCTCTGGGTTGAAATGACTTTCTTGACTCTGGGCTTCCACAGTCATATGGAGCATTCTACCCAGAATCTGGTGGCTCAGCTTGCCATCCCGCTCATGGAAGAGGTGACCCGTGCTATTCGCAAGCGCTTTTTTGTATACTCCGTGCTTCTTCTCTTGCGCCCACGTATCATAGTATCCCAAACGCTGGTATTGGGTCGCCAAATGCATTCTCAGATGGTGCTTTGGTTTTACAGAATTGGGATAGGTTTCGTGGAACAACCGTTGGTGGTTCTTGGTAGCTTCATCCAATGCTGCAGCACCCCTCTGGAATGCATACAGTGTTGCAAGCAATGATGTACCTTAGAAAGGTATTTGGCATAGATCAGTAACTGACAAGTGGAAAGCTCTAAACAAGAACAGCAATGCTCAAGTCAGAGTGCGGACCACCGCCCAACAAATTTATGATATAGTGCGTCTAAGATGCATCCATCAGCGCAGAAAAACATTGGATCTCTTTCGCGAGCACGTCCTTTCCCAGAACATACCCCAGATAAAACAACAAGGGCAGCAATATCCAGACTTGTGAAGCACTTCCTTTGTGACTTGTTCCTGCCCACAATGTAGGTTCAAACAAAACTTTGCGAGCGGTTCTGCTGCTGAAATTCGGATCTTTGCAGCACCATTGGACCTCTGCCACAGCACTCTGAAGGTGTCCAAGCTCAATCCCCAAACGTTGTTCCAACCGCTCTTGGAAAAGAAGTATTTCCATTGCACAGGCACCGTTGGCGTAGTAGCAATGGCAAGAATCAAAAATGATCTTGCTGATGGGAAGGAGTTCCCGGGACACTTTGCAATTCAATAAGCTATGTGGGTGCAAGGTATACCCCAATGCCCTCTCTTGCTCTTGCCTGGCAGTTTGCGTTGACACATGGTAGGCAACCAAGAGTTCATCAAACAAGGAATGAAGTTCTGCTGGAATGATGGGCTGAAATTTTTCTGTCTGGTGGGACTCAATTGTGAGGAAGTGGGAGTCATCCAACGGCACATCTGATCTCGAGGATAGAATGTTTGCGCACAGCAAACATGGCTTGAGTCCTGCCGCCCCCTTGGACATGTACAAACGTACGATCGAATCATAGTCACCGATGTACGACTTCAAGTGCAAGTTGTAATGACTTCCAAGCAGCCTGACCCCACGTAATTGCTGAGAATGAAAATGGCGCAACAATGCACTGGTTAAGGCGCTGAGGCCACAAGATATCAAACTGATATCCCGCGACGGCATCATCGAATATGGAAGCCACATCTGATGATATTGAAGTTTTCCAACTTCCTCCACACCCAGATAGAAAAAGGCAATTTTCTTGGAGGAGTGAGTGGCCAGAACGTTGCCTCCGGTACACTCATCCAAATACAGCACCACGTTGATGGTACCGCCAGGTGGTATCCCCCATCTCTCTTTGTACTTGGGTGAATTCTCCAACACGTGCTGTAGCAATTTCTCAACATTGGCAGCCCAAAACTTTACAGGTGGACCTTCATTGGCTGCGACTGTAAGTTCTTCGTAGCAGACAAAGCATGGTTGCAAAATTTGTCTCGCAAACCTTTTGGTGAAAGCTTCATTTTCAGTTTTCGAGCTGCTTCCATCCTGCAATAATCTTTGAATGGCCTCGACCAAGTTCTGAGGAGCTAGCGCCAGAGCTCTGGAGAATTTTGCTCTCTTGGAAGATCTCTCGGCCATTCAACGAGCTCATTGTGTAATGGATGTTGTAATATGTTCGGTTGTGATATCAGCTTCTGTATGTGTATATATATATATATTTTGTTGTAGGTTTATGCACTGGTACGTTGTAGACCTGACATGAAAAGATATGATGAACACTATTTAAACAAACATAGTCCTGAATGATGCAACGCGCAAGAAGTTGAGAATCTGACACCACATGCAAGTGCGGACAACCGCCAAGTAGGTAAGCAGCAAGTGCGGACCACCGCATATTTCTTACATCAAGTCAAAAACCGTAGCATCATACATTGTGTGAACCAGTGGTGTGAACCAGTCACCAATTTTCTTGAATGTTCAGGTAAGCCACAATGTGGGTGTGGGTGTCCTCCAGGATGGCTCGGGTTCCATGCATTGCGGTTAACACTCTGCTGGAGGATTGGTAGCCAGTGAGCTTCTCCAAGAACACCAGACTCCTGCCGATGTCATCAAGCTTCATGACCATTGTTTCCTTCGAGCTACCATACATCTGCAGCTTCAATTGCATGGATCGGATCTCCTCATTGATCTCGTATTCGGACCACCGCCTATGGGTATTCAAGATAATGTCATTGGTATGTTAGTACAACCCCACTGCACATGAACAACAGTTGATAACGAACAGCCTTTCCCACACAGGCGCTGTCCTGGCAGCCAGGACATTTTGCCCGGTGCGCGATCACGCGCTGAACTTCCATACCCCAATGAACAGAAAATGGCAATTGCCACAAGTGTGCGGAACGATGTCCTACAAGGTAAAGCCTCTGCCCTTCCAGCACCTCATGGTACATTTGGGAACGTACCTACATTTGCTACATCCTGCCGACCACTTCCGCAGCAATGGAACTGGAATGAGCTTAAACAACTTTCTTCTCATCAGCAGGTGGCGGTTTCTGTTTTTTTAACATTGTTCTTGGCCTTTGGCGTCTTCTTGTTGGATCTCTTGCTGTTGCCAGATGTCTGCTTCGAAGAAGGCGCTGCTGCTGGACGCTTCATTGGGAAACTCTTCTTGGGCAGCTTGGGATTTGATGAAGCAGCTGGTCGCTTCATGGCGTCACTCTTCGAGCCATTGCCTCGCCGAGCTTCTTTCAGACGTTGCACGGCGTCTGCTGAACTTCGTGTTTGCTGGCCACCACTCATGTTGGGAGAACATACCTCAGAGAGCTTACCCGCAATGATTCATCAAAAGCAAATCAGTGACAAAAACATGATAGAAAACGACAAATGACAATGACAATGATGGAGAAAGTTTTACGTTGACGCAAAGACATGTCGCCGGCTGGGTTTGGGGAGATGTTGCCTGAACAGCGGCAGCAGGTTCTCCTGGTTCACGGGCAGCAGGATCCACCGAAGAAATTGGCGCAGGGTCTTGACCAACATCACATGGCAAAGTTGTTGGCGCTGTCTCTTCAGCAGCCTGAGGCAATGCTGCCTGCGGCTGCGCAGGCTGCGCTGGCGCATCAGCTAAGGCGAGCATGGTTGCAGGCTGACCCTGATGTGAAACAGCACGGTCAAGCAGGGCTTCCAGTGGCCTGCGCTGCCGGGGAAAGACTTGCAAGCCTATATCCTCCGACTGTTGTCTGCCAAAGTTGAACATGGCAGAAGCATTCATCGCTGGAACAACAAGCATAGGCTGAGAGCATGCCGTGGGATTGACAAATGGTAATGTCACTGCATGGGCATTGGCACTCCTGTTGGTGCTTCTGCACGGCACTCTCGAAGCAATAGTTTGCAGCTCCAACATTGACCAAGGTGGATTCAGCACGGGTGTGCCATCTGGTGGGAAAGCCACCGCCCGAAACTGGGCCGAATGATTTGCAGGGTCTGAGAAGAGCTGAGACACCAAACGGTCATCAGGCAAAGGTCTGGGGGGAGCACTTCTTTGCCTCTGCAAAAAGGTTTGCATCCTACTCTTGAGATTCAAGTACACCATCCGCAGAGGCCCATCATTGCGCAGGATTTCAAGTCGCTGCTCCGGCTCCTTTTTCACCAAGCAAGCACATAGCATAGCCTGTGTCCCTTCCGATGGGAACCTCAGACCCAACGAATGCAGATGGTCCATCATGCAATCAAAGGCTACAACTGTGGTAGTTTCTGCAGAAACTATAGCTTCGACCACACAGCCTGGCTGAAGTAGAGAGGGAACAGCTCCCAGGACTGCATGCTATTGCGCCGCCCACCATCCGCCATGGTGATCAAGGACCAAACGCGTTTGCGTCAAGCACGCTCCCTTGAATCAACCAAACACAGATGTGGCGCTGACAATGCAAAATTGCGCGGACCACCGCAGAAACAAAAAGATGCGACTGCGCGGACCACCGCTCAGACAACATGCCGCGATGAAAACTGGAAATCCAACAGAAATCTGGCCAACAGAAAACATCAAAGATGTAGATAGCATAAAAAATGAACTAAAATAAGTCAAGAAAACAGGTACCTCAAAAAAACAATGTATTCTATCAACGTCAACAAGGGAACCAAAAAACACATTGAACAAACATACCAAAATGCTAACTTCGGTAACTTCAAACTAACTTCAGGAGCAGATCTTTAAAAAAACTTGTAAGTAAGTTATAATTACAGTAAAACATATATGTAAGTTATAACTTGAAAACGAACTTAGTATACTTAAGCCAATTTATAACGGTGTTACCGTGACTTATAACCTAACTTGCCCCAAGTTATAACTTGGTATAACTAAGGCGTCCCTCACTGTATGTTTGGTCGACAACCCCAAGTTAAATCCTTTGAGCTCAAAGAGCAAACCACAGCACCCCCCAGTCCTGCTATGCAGCTGGAACTTTGGCAATGCTTCACATCCAAGCACTGGAAGATCTCCTCCGAGGGCACCTCCAACCGCAAAAAACCATCCTCCAGCGGTGCGTCTTTCGCCACGTGGCCTGGTGTTTCGCACAGCAAGTGCAGTTCGCTACAGGGAATGCAGCGCTGCTCGGAGATGAGAGCTTGATGGGCATCACATCTGCAACGACTTGCTCCTTCGGAGGCTTCTTCCGGGCTGCCGAAAGGACAAACGCACTGGCTCACAGCTGTGGATCCGGCCGATGACCTGCTGCCCTCGGGGCATTTGGTGCACTGGGAGGAATTTCTCCCTGCGCTGTATGTGCCATTTGGGCACTGCTGGCAATCGGCGCCTTTTCCAAAGAAGCCGGGGCTGCATGAACACATCTGCTCCGGGAGGAACAGCTCCGGAGTAACACGCAGATTGGGATTGGAAAGGTCTTGGCACTCGAAGCCTTGAGAAGGTCTTGGAGTCCAAGCCTCTTGCGGACCTAGCTCCGTTTGCCAAAGGCCCATGACCTCGTCTGGATTCGCAAGCTCCGTGCGTGTGAGCCACAGCTCCATCCCTGACTTGATTGCGCGGCGGATGACCTCTGCGCTCACTCGCAGTGGATGGGCATTGTGGCTCAAATCCAAGCGGATCTTGGGCAGCCAAGAGTCAGCAATCACCGCGTCCAGGCGATTGTGGGAGAGGTCCAAGACGTGCAAAGACGCATCCAAAGTCCGGCTCCAAGGAAGGGGCACTTTGCCGTTGAGGGCGCAGTTGGCTGCGATAAGGCGGGTGATGCGCGTGTACATCAAAGAATCAAGTAGCTCCCCTGTGGTGATATTCAGCTGGCTGCCACTGACCTGGCCGGAACTCTGCAGTTCCATGTTCCAGAAATCTCTGCTTATAACATGCTCAAGAAACTTGGGCGGTGAGGTTTAGTGATTATAGTGACAAACTATCAGTGGACATCCAACCAAAACAGTCTTGACTGCTTGCGGCTGCTTGCGAGCCCGCTAAAACTAGACGACGAGTGGCCCGAAAGCATTTTTCATCACGTAGGAAGTCAGAGTGTGAGTTATCTGTTAAGTGTTCAGTGTGAAGTGTTAAGTCGAGTGAGTTGAGGCAGTGTGTGGGTCTCTGTGTGTGTGTATGTCTGTGTGTGTATGAGTCTCTGTCTGTGTGTGTGTGTCTCCGAGTAAGTTGAGGCAGTGCGTGGGTCTCTATGTGTGTGTGTGTCAACCTTTTAAGAGAGCCGGGTGGTCGGGAGACATGACTCAGCTGCAGGGGCGCCAGAGCAGCTGCGAGAGATGACCCAGCCGCGAGAGATGACTCATCCGCGTACTAAAGTTGCACTGCAATGTCACCAGTTCTCAGCTTCCAGCTCCCCAGATACTCCGCGTACTAAAGTTGTACTACAAAGTCGCCAGTTCTCATCTTCC
>CAXAMN010010724.1:46232-80021 GCA_963970005.1 Durusdinium trenchii | reverse complement strand
CACTCCACGCAGCCCTTCCCGCAGGCGCTCACGTCGCTCTCCTTCGCTGCACGTCTCGGCCTGCGCCGAAAGGAGTTCCGCAGGAGCCAGTCCATTCAATCAGAGACTTCTGAAACGTGAGTTCAGGACTTACATCAATCTTCATTACATATATATATATATATATTGTGTCATTCCGCCCTCGAGCCTGCATCTTTTTGGCCAGAGATCGCTTTGTAAAAGGAATGCCACTAGGGCGGAACTTTGGCATCTTATGCCTTGCAAAGATCTCAAAAGTTCAGGCGGGATCTCCTTTGATCCTTCGCCTCCCCACAGTGTGGTGGTGGGGTTGGATGGTGGAAACACAAAAGAGGAGCATTGAGGTCAAATTCACGGCCGCGAGATTGGTCGGGGGCCTCTACATCAAACACCTGCAAGCAGTGACAATGATGTCATTCCGCCCTCCAGCCTGCATCTTTTTGGCCAGAGAGCGTTGCTCGCTTTGTAAAAGGAATGCCACTAGGGCGGAACTTTGGCATCTTATGCCATGCAAAGATCTCTCAAAAGTTCAGGCGGGACCTCCTTTGATCCTTCGCCTCCCCTATCCGCTTGCGTTCTCAAGCTGGGTGTAGATGGCATTTGCCAACAAACTGCACAGCAAAAAGGGGTAGGGTTGCGCAATTAAAGTGAGAAACTGTCCACTGGCATCAACTCCTTTCAGAGCGATATGTGGTCGTCCTGAGTAGCTGCACTTCAAGAACGAGCCCTGGCAAGTTTTGGAAACACTGTGCAGATCGATGAAAGCACAAAAGATCGCTAGCTAATAGCCTCTGCAAAATCGGTGTTTTCCAGCAGCACGATGCCAGAGGGTTCTCCAAGCAAAAGGGCACACGTGCTGTCAGGCAGGCCCAACTGATGCGCAGGCTGAAGTAAAAAGCATGTGTCCAATGGTAAGCTTGCTGAGGTCCTTTCCCTTTAACCACGGCCCGGCAGTCCCATGGGGAACTCATCGGATCGAAGCGGTCCCGGCCCAATCCCATCGTGACGACGGGCCATGCTAAAAGTCGTGCGTGGCATGCCAAGCCAGCCAAACAAAATCTGCCCTGATCTAATCTTCGCCAAAGATAAGTGCCTCAAGCTCTGGATTCAGCACATCGTTCAGGGGGTTGTCGAAAATGTCCAAAACATTCTATGCCAAGTTTCTTCATAGCATTGGTCAGGCGACCACATCCAGCGAAAATCTCAAGACAAAAACTTGCCTGTAAAATTGCACCACTCTAAACATTCAAGGGTTCCATGTGACCTTCACAACTGCCCCCATCTTGTCGACTGCGCGCTTGCTGTATTGTCTCTTGGACCTTGCCACTCTTCGCATACCTCCGTACCGAAGTGTCTGTCAACCATCTTCCCCTGTCCTTCACGGCATTGTGGTCCCGAATGCGCTGGCAGAGATCGTCTGAAGCCCCGCCGTGTCGCAGCTGGTACAAGTGCAGATTTGGCAAGCCAAGCCAAGATCCTGCCTCTTGAAAGCGGTTCCGGTATTTGTCCTGCTCGAAGCTGAAAAGAGCCTGCTCGGGCTTTCTCTGCCGCACCATCTGCTGCAGCGCTGGACCCAACTAACTTCCAGTCAGGGCATTGTCCAACTTTTGACTGAATTGCTGAAGACTCCGGTCTTGTCGGGGATCTGGTCGTCTTCGTCCTTGATCACAACGGTGGTACTGACTCCCAGCATTCCCCACCGGCTTCACTAGATTGGTCGCTTTCAGATCGGCTGTTTCCCCTGGTCTCAAGTAGATGTCGAAACTCAGGAGCGTTGCCAACGCCATCTCTCTCTCCCCTTTGAAGAGAAGTCTCATCACAATGCCCCATACTGCCGGCTTGGGCAGAGGCAGGCGAGACTTCGTTCAAAGCCTTCGACTTCGAGCCAACTTGCCCTTCATCTTGTGATTGACGAACTCCAGACTGGCGAGTGTTTTCTCCCCCTCTGCAGCGGTCTTGCCGTCGAGGAAGAGCACATCGAAATAGTCTGCCAACACTGCGTCCAGTGTCGTCTTTTGGAAATCCTATCTTGCTCTCCTTGCAAAACCTTGAAGCATCTCAGATAGTGCTGGTATTGAGCCTCTTGCGCCCCACTGATGCTGTTGACTTCCAGCATGAAGCTTCCCTTCTGAGCCCTTTTCCCTTCGTCTCCACAAGGTGCGGCTTTCACTCCTACCAGAGACTTCACTTCTTTCTTCATCACTTTCTTCATCCTCAACGGCTCCACTTTCTTCACTTCTCTGCTGCTCAACTCCCCACGAAGTGTCCGTGAGATACTGGCTTGTGAGGAGCTCCTTTGGATGCTTCCGGACGAGTTGCCCGTCTTTGAACCAGCCCGCAAGTTTCGAACCTCTCGATGGTCCGTCCGAGACATTCAGCTCTGGTGGAATCCACCGAACTCTCAAAACAAGTCCACAGGCCAGTGCGAGCGCTCCAATCTTTTGGTTCACCCGTAACAGGGTATGGTTGCAAGACCTCCCCTTCCCAACACTAAAAGCAAGAGCCAAATTGTCAACAAAGATCAAATGACGCTTGCCCCGATGTCGACTGTTTCGGGAGAGCCTCCGGCCTCCGGATTGCCAAGGTTAAAGCGCGACCCTCCTTCAATGTGATGTGTTCTTGAACATGCTTCCAACTCCCATTCAACTGAACTGCCCAGTCATGTGGGTCCAAAACGTCCATGGGGACCTCCTCAAACTCTTCATTCCGAACAAACTCATCCGAAACTTCATGCGCGTGAGAGGGGTTTCTGGCAGTGTCCAAATCACGAAAAGGGCCTAGTCCCAAGTCACAGTCTCGAGGTTTCCAAGCTCCAAGAGGGGGCCTCTTGTATCGCCAACGTTCATGCCTCTTGCCAAACGAACACGCTCAATATATCGAGCTCTCGCTCACAGATGCCAAAACCCGACATTGAAGCGTCAGTGCACTTAAGTAATGTTAGTGCTCCAGGGGGCTTTCATATTGCAAACAAGGAGGGGAAGCAGTCCTGCGAAAATCAAACACTCCCGACGAGCTGACTCCCACAAAATCATGCGGCTGTACCCCCGGGCCTGCAAAGTCATAGAGCGACCTGAAGACACTAATACCTGCACGGTTGAGAACAAGAACCACCATGGCGTGCCCAAGCAATCGTTGAACGAGGTCAGAACTGACAGGTCTGTTTGCAGCATCCTCGAATGCCAACTTCAAATTCCAATACCTTTGTTGAGAGGTTCTGACAAGACCACACAGTCCACCGATGAGCCCCCCAAGCGTGGGAAAATAGCTAGTAGCACTCATCTCCTCATGCAAATCAAAACCACACGCCTGAAGCACGTTGGCAAGCCTCATCTTGCCATCGACAGCGCATGGGTGTTGTCGCAGTACGGCATCGAGACTATCTTGCCTTTCTCCAGCCTGGGCGCTGGTCTCCCGTCCGAGACAATGCTATCAGCGGCTTGTACGAGGTGCTTGTATGAGGTAAAAAGACCAGCTGAAACCCACAGAAAAAACGGCCATACACGGTGTCAAGATGTCTGTTGTAGCAAATTGATCAAACCTACCATCGTAGTGCTCTCCGAGAACCTCAATCGCCTCTTGAACAGAGATGCCCCAACTCAGTCCAAAAGAGTCCCGGAGCACTGCTGGAAGGCGACAGGCGTAGAAGCAGTCCTTGATGTCTCCACCTGCAACGAACAAAGTCTTATTGGTGGGCACCTCCAAATCTCCGACAGCTGGAAGAGATCCCAACTCAGTCACCGGTGGTGCTCGAAATGCTAAGTTCACTTGTCTACAATCTAGGATCAACCTCTGCCTCTCTATCATCACCCCATCAACCTCCTTTGGCTTCTTGCTCACGCAAAAACACCCTACTCTACCTCGAACCGACGTCGTGAAGTCCAACACCCCAGCACTGTTCAGCTTCTTCAGAAAACTCCCAAAGAAACTTTTGCTCTTCAGCGCCGGGTCATTGTACGTCTTGGATTCTTCGCACAGCCATGACCAATTGAATGCATCCTGAAGCTTCATATTCCCCGGGTCTCTCAACATCTTTCCTGCCTCACCGGAAAGCACTTCCTCAACCAGAACTCCTTTGTTGCCCATCTCAAGCAGTGAAAGTCGCTCCAGCTTCATACTCACTACGATCGCCCCCATAAGGACTGCTGGCCACACGGAGCGCATGAATGGCTCCTGTGTGGCTTGCACCCCCAGTCGGGGCTCCATCCATTTGCACACGCTTCAAAACAAGCCGAAGGACATCCTTTCGTCGGTTCCAATACTCTGTACACCTGGGCAATCATGTCCAATGTAAAGTGAATTCAAGGCCTGACTACAACACGACAGAGGCGGCTCTTCTGGGAAAAACTCTCCAATTGCAGAAGCGGCAAGGGGAAAACATCTCGTTCTGTCTCCACCATCAGCTGATCGGAAAGCACACTCACCTTTCGACGATGCCCGAAACTTTGGTTTTGAGGGTGCCAAAGAATCCACAAAAGAACCGGCCTAACACGGTCGCAAGCAGGGGATGATCCTCAAAGGCCGGCGACCCCTGCTCCCCGGCCAACCACCTTCTCTACTTCTTGCCCCCCGCACATCCCTCTTGTGGGGGTTACCATCAACTTTTCCTCCTCCCTTGCTCTTTCCACCTCCCTTGGCCTCCCGCAACTTTCTCTTCTCTTTTTGAACCTGGCTCTCCTCATGATGTGCTTGGACACGTGCTCGGTCAAGGATGGAACAACGATGCCTCCACCTGGTCGATATCGAGTGCCCATGAAATAATCGGAGGCTTCGTAGGAAGGCTGAGAAGGGTTCCCGACATGAGCCTCACAGAGCAATTGTTTGCGTCTAACAATAAGCTCGAAGGCCAAACTGTTGCTGACATTGTACCCATCGAACTTAATAGCTGCATCCAAAACTTTGCTCAACACTTCGTCCTCAAAAATGGCTCTGTCTCCGTCGGGTATTTTGGACTGCTGTACCCAAGCCAAATGCTGCCCATAGCAACTCTCTACAATCTCGGCAACCGCACGGAGATATTCAAGGCAAGTGCGAGGGTCCAATGGGAACTCGTCGAAATGGCACTGTTGCATCTCTTGAACACTCTCTCGAAACGACCTGGATCGCTCTCCGTTTGGTCCGTACTTGATGCTGAGGGTTCTCACATCATCTGCAGCAATTTTATCCTCACCATGCTTTGCCTCCATTGCACGGGCCCCTTTGATCAGACAAACCTCGCCAAGATCATCCTTCGAACACTTGACTGCTCTAATCACACAATCCTTACCGGCCGAGTCTGTTACATGAACCAATGCATTGCTAGCATCTTGTGGGCTCCAGCCGGCAAAACAACCTCTTCACCAACTTTGTATCCATCAACGTGCCCTGCAATGATCCAAACTTCCTCAACCCCCATCCGGAACTCCTGGAACCACCGCTGGAGGGGCAGCTGCCCCCCCGCGGCCACAGGGGGAGCCCCCGCTGCAGGCGCAATCCCCAACCTCAACTTCTCCGCCTCGGCCAGCCTATGTCCTTGTGCCAATATGAGCAGACATAGGGGTGAAGGCGTAGAAAATTCCCCTGGGGAAGTCCTCGAGGAAATGCTCCATTGGCGGAGTGGAAGAAGCGGGAGAAATCATCGTTTTCTGCAGTGAGATCTTCGGGATAAAGGTCCAAATCGGGGGTTGCAATCATCCAAGTATCACCTTGTATTTTGGACAATGCCAAGCGGGTGTGAATCACTCCAGGATATCCAGCATACGTACTCAACATAGCAAAGATCACCAATGTTGATAGCCATCAATCACGGTCCAAGATCTGCAACCCTGAAGAAGCACCGTACCAACCTTTTCCAGCCTTACCTTTCACGGCCACCCCAACCTCTAGCTCCCCCTTCTCGTTTTGTGGGAGGGTGATTCTCAAAACGACAAAAAGATTCAAAATCAAAAGAACCACGATCACACTTCCGAGCAAGATCCAATGAGGGCTGCTATCCTCGGGCTCTGAGCAACCGCACTGGCAATGACAGGGCAAAGGCTCCCTCGACGATGGCTCTCGCACCACCAGCCAGCTCAGGACGGCACCGGTCAAAGCGCCGACCCCCAACTGGGGATCCATGAACAGGACCCTAAACACAAAAGAGGAGCCTTGAGGTCAAATTCACGGCCGCGAGATTGGTCAGGGGCCTCTACATCAAACACCTGCAAGCAGTGACAATATATATCATATAATCGATGATATACAGTACCCTTTATACCCACTATATCCCACTATCCCATTCATCTAGCACACGTTGATTCACAGAACATGTACCCATACGCTCCATGGGACTGGTATTTGCCGATCAGTTGGGGTGGTGCCAGGGGGGTCAGACTCTGGGGCGGCAGAACTTGGAAGTCCCATCGGTCGTGTATGGGTTGGCGGGTTATTCCTATAGGGGTTCAATGTACCGGCGGCCGCTGGATGCGCTGCTTGGCTTCATGCCGGAGGAGCATCACGCGCATGCCGGAGCATGACGCATCTGCGACATCTGAAATACGCGCCACGGACCGCGATGATCGAGCAACACTTACTGAGCCAAGAAAAAGAGGTCGACACAACGGTCAAAACATGAAGAGGATCTCAGTGTTTGAATCTCAGTACCGGCCTCCTTACCCTTCTCCAGCAGAAGCGATTGGTGCCCAATTTCCTTGGTGCATCTGACAAAACCGACTTAGTCTTGTGAGAGGCGTCGGAACCAATGACATTCACATGAGATCGCTCCTCCAAAGCCCTAACATGTGTTTGGCTTTTTCTGCCGCAAACCAACTGGTGAGTGTGTTCATAACCAAGTTCGACCTGTACCCAGTTTTGGACCTATGCCTATGCCATATACCTGAGGCTTCTTCAGCTTGGCAATCTGACTTATTGCAGACTTAACTTAACTCCAAGCTTTGTCAACAGATGGCCGAATAGCCACAGAGAGCCATGGAAGTGCAAACACGAAAGCTATTGGGCTTATGCCCATGAAATGTGCAAAACACAACTCCTTCTTGAGCCCATGTTTGGGCTGCCGCGTGCGTGCGCCAAAAACCAAATCTTGAGGTATACGGTATACGGAATTCTTGGGACCATGTTCGGCATTTACAAGGTATACTTAACTTGAGAATCTACTAGCTGCTTCCGTTCGGGGTGACCTGGCTGGACGGGCCCCTTAGCTTTTTCCGTTCGGTCACCAAACAGGACACCAATGTCCAGGAAGCGCTAGGTATACCCTGGAAGTCCAAGTCGACTATACTTTCCCTTAGTGAGGTTTTCAGGATGGTCAAGGACATTCCCCTTAGTCTTTTGACTCGCAGGGTATACACCCAAATGATTTAGGGTCTCCCCTTGACTCATCTTGCGGATCGGTCCGCTCTTCGGTTCATCCGGCATTAGACCTACCCAAACGCGACCTGTCTGCCATAGGACTGCCTTCAAAACGGCCAGGGCTGGTGGTTTGGGGGTCAATGGGGCAGCATATGGCAGTCCCATGCGTCGTGTATGGGCTATAGGCCAAAAGCGATTCAGTTGGTTCCAGTGAAGTGGACGTTATAATGTCGAAGTCGATCGTCTCTGAATTTCTCGGACGAACGATTCTCCCAATCATTCCGATGTTCCCAATCAACGGCACAAAGGTTCATAGATGGATTGAAGTTTGAAGCAAAAATGATGTTCACATAATTCCATACTGGTGCCCGTTGAAGTAAATACATTTTGCATCTGGGATACTAAACCATAATGGAACGCCGATTTAAAAGTCAGCACTTAAGTAACCATTGAATAAAACCATGCATGTAGAAAACATCTTCCAGCACACTCTATCCTGCAAGTAAACGCTATGGTGTTTCGACTTCCTGGTTTGCTCATCACCTTCTATATCTGCTTTTTGAACAAAAACACGTCTCGACTTCAACAACTGGCAGTATACCCTAGAAGTCCAAAGACTATATTTTGACCGACTGAAGTTAAGGAAATTCCTGGACTTGGCTCACTTAAAGACCATGACCATTCTGTTTATATAGTCTTTGACTCGGCATATATCGAAGGATGATGAGCAGTATTATATATATACTCGTATGAGCGCGGCAACTCTGTTGGACCCACAAACCTTCCTAGCTCTGTCTGCTCGGGCCTGGACGTGGCACTCCTCGGGGCCACGAAGGGCTGTGCCTCGGGAGGTCCCCCAACGGCTCGGAATGGCTCGGGCGCCGGTTGAGAATCTTTTCAAGGTAAGTGAGTCTGGTTTTAAGGTATCTGGGTCAAGGATTGAGAAGGATTCTTTTTGAACAGTTTCTCCAGCTCTGCACCCCAGTTCCCACTTTCTGAACGAAGCTACGACTGGAGCCCGTCGACGGGTATATGTTGTGCTTTGGATTCCTGGAGCGTGACATGTCTTAGACCTCTGAGTCTTGAAGGCATGTTGTATGTATAGCCACCGGATAGGTCAGCTCACACTCAAAAAAGCAGTGGAAGCGGTGGGGAAGAAGCAGAACCGCTCGTCACTTGGTCGAAGCATGCTGTCTCTGCATGAGACTGCATAGCTAGCACAGCTCGGACACTCAGTGGAAACCAGCTAGATGTCCTTTGAAGAACTGAACTTCTGGCAATATAAAATTCATTACAATTCTCAACGAAGTGCCAAGTGCCATGTGCCATGTACCCAAGGAATCGGCCACTTGTTCCAGTGTGACATTCATCCCGCAAATGTACCCAGTGCATTCCTCCAAGATCCTCGTCTGGACCCGCGCACTGAACCGACCGAAGGCGGGCCGAACCGCACCCCGCACCGAGGCGCAGTGGGGGAGGATCCCCAGTCGAACGGGACCTGGCCAACAGAGATGGTTCAGAACCCGAACGTTCGACGAACTCCCAGTTAGGTACCCCAGTAAGGTCCTAGTTCAGGTCACGTTCCACCTCTGAGCAGTTTTGGGACACCGGACATTTGCACCTTCCACCATTCACCGAAGAGGTGTGGCGGCTTCGGCGGGGTGTACCCGAATTGATGAGGCAAAATAGATGCAAATTGATGTGCAATTCACAGATCTGGACATTCCACGGGTGTGTTTTTTTTTCTGCCGTTGGGCGAAACATCACACATTTCAGTCGTTTGCCGTCAAAAGCGCCGTTTCAATTTCAAAAGTGCCGTGTCGATGTTTTTACAGAGATTGCCAAATTAGCAGTTGGCAAAAGTCGCTGTTTGGTCGGGGGAAGTCGCCGTTTGGTCGGGAAAAGTCGCCGTTTCAAAACCTTGACTTAGCATAGAAAACATGTCAATGCAAAAAGTGCTTCAGTACAAAATAGTTGGCGTTTGTTTGAAAAAGCAGTTTTGATTGAAAAGGCAGAAAAACTGCATACTTATGAAGACCGCGCGTACATACCTGGACCTTCCAACGACATGCAACAATTTTCCACCTTTTGGCTGATTTTAGAGATGAACAAGGGAAAACACATGTCACAGTTGGAAGATCCAGGTACCAGCAGTCACAAGACGGGGTGCCGAACTTGGAGGAAGTCGGGGTATCCCTGTCACATCCACAGCCCCTGGATAGGACTAAACACCCTTTCTTGGTCCGTCAAGTCCGGGATTTTGTGAGACACCCCAGACGTCTGGATGAGACCTCGGAGAACGAATTGAGAAAGATTGTGAGGAGATCCAGTTTTTGTTGGTTGGTGCTCAGGGCAGCCAGGCAAACCACTGTAACCAGTGGTTCCAGGTCGACTAAAACCATAGACCGAACGAATCCCTGGTTCCTTATATAGTGGTTTGTCTGGGATGCACTGGGGTGGGGTGCTCTTCTGATTGGCATGTGGCACGAACGAACTGACGACGAGCAGAGCACCCAGAAGAGCACACCCTCCAAGGCCCTGGCTGCTGGAAATGACATCCTTTATTGTGGATATGATCTTGAACAAGGCCTTGATCTTGAACATGTTGAAACACTTTAGTTGTCGAAATGAGGCAATTCGATCCAGGGTTTAGACATGTTGTCGACACATTGAAAACCACATGACCAAATCCGCTGGCTGCCTATCGTCTGAAGCAACCAAAAAGGCACCCCCAATGCAGCCGGGCCACAGTCTCCCCGCAACTCTATCGATCACGAGGAAGTCTTAGCGTGGCCATCCTGACAAGGCCGCGTGGCCCAACACAGCATTCCAACGGACAAATTCATAAAGTTCAATTCACGGCGTGGGCTGGACCTGGCCCCAAAGAGGATCCAAAGCCGTGGAGGCCTTTGGAACCCCGCCGTGGAGCAGTTTCATGGCTGGCGATCAATTCTGATTCAGCTCATGGTCCGACTCCGGCCGCTGCCCAGCACCGCTCCCTTGGGACCTCTTGGACGCTGCTGGTTTGTGTTCCTAGCACTGACACAGTCCGGGTGCCCTGGAGGTCTGGAGACCTGTATAGGGTCGGGTAGGGTAGTCAAGCGCCAGGACACCCATTGGATCATCCTGTCTGGTTGTCCTCAAGAGCACCCAAAGACTTCACCAGAGTGAGCACCCAAAGACTTCACTAGACTCAAGAAAAACTTCTTACAGGTCCATGTGCGACTTCAGATTGACTTCAAGAAGTTGCCCCAATGATTTCGAGATGAAATGAATAATTTTAACGAACACACACACACAAACAAAAAAAACACATGCATAGCCCCGCGGCGAATGTCTTCAAACTCAGACCTCTAAATTCTCCCCGTGTGGCTGCCTGTTTTCCTGGCAGCGTATAGCAGCCTGCCTGAAGCCAACGCCTTCTCCTCGCCTTCGAAAGCAAAGACCAAACGTAAAGGCGAGCAAAGGCCACCAACATCCACATACTCATTCGAACCACCGAGCTGTTTTACGTACCAAACGATTTTGGCACTTACACCATCGAACCACCACTGGTCGACTGGTGCTCCTTCCCATTGCAAAGGGGCATCACTCCAGAGTCACCCCTTCAGATCATGAGTCCACCGCCCAGGACCGACCCCTAAGAACCCTACATAGGCTCCAACTAACATCAACTAGCTACCGAGAAGATGGGCCAGGGGTGGGTGCCAGGGGGGGTCCTAGGATATGCTTGGAGGATTACGGAAAGATCGAACAGGCTGGCCCAACATCGATGGTCGGACGCCGAGAAGAACCATTCTTCATCATGCTTCTCTCCTCTCATTGGTCTCCCCTGTTGCAGAACTAAAGCACCATCAATCCCCCAAACAACCCGTTGAATGTCTTCGTTTCTGGATGTCCTCCTTTCCACCAACGACCAACCTTGGTGCGATCCTCGTCCACCGTCCCTCCTTCCTCCGCACTCGTGGCCTTCACAGCCGAAGGCGAGTGGACTCGTTGCTGCGGGCCTCGGGGCGAGCCGCCGACTGGTGGACACCGATGGAATCGGTGGAGTCTACCACCAAAGTCTAACAGAAACCATGTGAGCGGAGATGAGGAGGCATTGATTGCGTCCGAACTGCCGGAAAGGTGGACAATGGACCTGTTGACAACGAGCGGTTTGCTCCAAAACCAGCTCCTGAGGACTGGTGGACATGAACCTGTTGACTGAGGAGTTGGTGTTTGCAGCAACATGATGCAACACGTCTCCGTCTCCGAACGAAGACCGGGAAAAAAAACACGCTCTCAGATCATCCGACGCGTCAGAAGAAGTGCCCCCGCATCTTCCAGTGCTTCAAACGGTCGAAAAATCACCCTGAAAGACAAAGGTCCTCAGGTAGGCTCTCAGTCACCCGGCCTGGCTGTGACCATTTGTGTTTGTGAAACACATTGACTATTGTAATGGACACCAGGTAACCTATACCTTATAGTGACCATTCGTGACGGGGTGCAAATGGACTCTCAAAGCACCCGATATGAACGACACCAGCCATGCGATGGTTGTCAGACTAGTGATCCTGAAGAGGAGTTGCCAGGTTTTAAGAAGAACCAAAGACGTCGGGATGCTTTTCGTGCTATTCTTCCACTTCCCAAGAAAAGGAGCAAGAACACATCAAGTCAACAAACATGGCACTGTAGTACTGTACCGTGAGACTTACCGCGAGAAGACCTACTATCTATAGTATACAATGAATCAATGCACTTCCATGGACGACCACCCAGCTCCGCCAGAAACGTACCAGGCAATTAAGCAAAACCACCCAAATACTCCATATGAGACTGGCAGTCCGGACTACCGAGAAACGGCCAGGGGTGGTTGATTGAAAAGGGGTCAATGTATGGAGCATATGCCAGTCCCACTAGTGGTGTATAAAAAACACATGTGAACGAGACGTGTTGGAGAACCTTCACCGGACCCAGCATCTGTTGACTCAGCTTTTGGACCTCTGGACCTCTGGACCCCTGGATGTCTTTGAAACGATCTCCGATGAATTCTAAAAACATGGTAGACGAATGTGAGCAGAATATTTGTAGCAGCTTCCAAACCGCTCTCCGAACGTCCTGTCCATAAAGAAATCATGGACGATCCTCTGTCTTCAGTCAAGCTGTCGAGATGGATGATGAGTCTGGAGAAATGGTAGTGCCAAGCTCACTTGCCTTGCCAACGACTGAATTGTGGACTTCCCACCACCATTGCCTGGTGGTCTCACATGAATAAACTAGTTTGGCTTGTTTCGGGTACTAACCAAAAATACATTCATGCTCAGTGATGATCAATGTTTGTCAGTGTTCTGCAACTCCCATATTGTGTCAAATTGTTGAGGCAAGTCGCCAAACTCGATGGTAAGTCTGCAGCCATTGTAGTCTCAGCCTCGCTCACCTGCAAGAACTCCTACTCAAGGAATCCCACTAAAAACGTTTTCTCGTGCTTGATCCTCGGTCTATCCTGGTGACCGTTCATCAAATGCTGCTACACTATTCCTTTTAGTCAGTCAAGGGAAGATCACGTCTGTCTACCATATGAGGGCTCAATTGGCAGAAAAAAGGCTATTAAAGTGTATAATGCGGAAATATATTGTGAAGGCAATCCTGCCAACCAAAGAATTCCCAGAAACACGGTTTTCTCGGCAAACGCGTCCAATGATCTTGTTCAGAACTTTCTTTGGAGCACATCACAAGCTAAAGAGTGTGAGCAGAATATTTGTAGGTTTTTGTAGCGCCTTCCAAACCGCTTTGCATAGGTTCTGTCCATAAAGAAATGATGGACAATTCTCTGTCTTCTAACAAGCTGCCGAGCTGGATGATGTGTCTGGAGCAATGGTGGTGCCAAGCTCCTTTGCCTTACAATCAACTGAGAAGGTATAGTTAGATGAATCAGAAATGAATCAACTACTTTGGCGTCTGCATTAGGGAGGTCGCTGCTTGGAATGCTTCACAAGCTTGTTGTCAGGTACTAAACAAGTGCATTCATGCTCAATATGCTCAATGTTTGTCAGTGTTCTGCAACTCCAATATCGTGTCAAATTAAATTGAGGCAAGTCACCAAACTCGATGATGAGTCTGGGGCCATTGTAGTCTCAGCCTCGCTCACCTGCAAAGAACTCCTACCCGAGGAATCCCAAGGAAAACATTCTCTGGTGCCTGATCGTCTATTGCCGTAACCATTCATCAAATGCTGCTACGCTATTCCTTTTAGTCAGTCAAGGGAAGATCATGTCTGTCTAGATCTGTCTAGCATATGAGGGCTCATTTGGCAGAAAACAACATGCCATCAAAGTGCAGCATGTGGGAATATATTGTGAAGGCAATCCTGCCAACCACTGCCAACCCAAGAGTTCCCAGTAACACTGCTTTCTCGGCAAAAACGTCCAATGATCTTGTTCAGAACTTTCTTTTTGGAGCACATCACAAGCAAACGAATGTGAGCAGAATTTTTGTAGCACCTTCCAAACTCCTCTCCGGATGTCCTGTCCATACAGAAATGATGGACGATCCTCTGTCTTCAGTCAAGCTGCCGAGCTGGATGATGAGTCTCGAGCAATGGTGGTGCCAAGTTTGCTTGCCTTACGACCAAGTGCAAATGTAAAGCTGGATTAGTCAGAAAGAAGTCAACTAGTTTGGCATCTGCAACTGGGAGGTCGCTGCTTGGAATGCTTTGACAAGCTTGTTGTGGGTTAGTTACAAACAACCTGCATTCATGATCAATGTTGCTCAATGTTGGTCAGTGTTCTGCAACTGCCATATCTTTGAACATTGTTTAAAGCAAGTTGCAAAACTCGATGAGGAGTTGGCAGCTATTGTAGTCTCAGCCTCGCTGACCTGCAAAGAACTCCTACCCGAGGAATCCCAAGGAAAACATTCTCTGGTGCCTGATCGTCTATTGCCGTAACCATTCATCAAACGCTGCTACGCTATTCCTTTTAGTCAGTCAAGGGAAGATCATGTCTGTCTAGATCTGTCTAGCATATGAGGGCTCATTTGGCAGAAAACACGATGCCATCAAAGTGCAGCATGTGGGAATATATTGTGAAGGCAATCCTGCCAACCACTGCCAACCCAAGAATTCCCAGTAATTAGCACTGCTTTCTCGGCAAAAACGTCCAATGATCTTGTTCAGAACTTTCTTTTTGGAGCACAATCACAAGCTAAAGAGTGTGAGCAGAATATGTGCAGCACCTTCCAAACTGCTCTCCAGAAGTCCTGTCCATACAGAAATGATGGACGATCCTCTGTCTTCAGTCAAGCTGCCGAGCTGGATGATGAGTCTCGAGCAATGGTGGTGCCAAGTTTGCTTGCCTTACGACCAAGTGCAAATGTAAAGCTGGATTAGTCAGAAAGAAGTCAACTAGTTTGGCATCTGCAACTGGGAGGTCGCTGCTTGGAATGCTTGACAAGCTTGTTGTGGGTTAGTTACAAACAACCTGCATTCATGATCAATGTTGCTCAATGTTGGTCAGTGTTCTGCAACTGCCATATCTTTGAACATTGTTTAAAGCAAGTTGCAAAACTCGATGAGGAGTTGGCAGCTATTGTAGTCTCAGCCTCGCTCACCTGCAAAGAACTCCTACCCGAGGAATCCCAAGGAAGCATTCTCTGATGCCTGATGGTCTATTGCCGTAACCATTCATCAAATGCTGCCATGCTATTCCTCTCAGTCAGTCAAGGGAAGATCATGTCTGTCTGGTACTGTCTGGCCTTTGTGGGCTCTTCTGGCAGAAAACAACATGCTATCAACATGTAGCATGCGGACATATATTGTGAAGGCAAACCCGCCAACCACTGCCAACCCAAGAATTCCCAGGAACACTGCTTTCTCGGCAAAAACACGTCCAATGATCTTGCTCAGAAATTTCTTTGGAGCACATCACAAGCTAACGAATGTGAGCATAATTTTTGTAGCACCTTCCAAACTGCTCTCCGGATGTCCTGTCCATAAAGAAATGATGGACGATGCTCTGTCTTCAGTCAAGCTGCCGAGCTGGATGATGAGTCTTGAGCAATGGTGGTGCCAAGCTCGTTTGCCTTACAACCAACTGCAAATTCAAAGCTTGTGGATGTCCTCCCACCCTCACCAGTCTCTGATGAGGCAGGCAAAAACAACATGATAAAATCATAAAACATAATATACATATATATATATATGATGTGCTGTGCTGTGTGTGTTTGAAGGACATGCAAAGAACAGCCAAGCTATGAATGACTTTCTTGGAGCCTCCCTGGTCAGTTTGACCCTCACAACCCGCTCTTCACGCCCAGTCGCCCATCCGCTCGTTGTCTCAGCTTCACTCGCCTGGCATCCGCTCGCCGTGCCCAGTCGTTTGGCGTTCGCGTCACCGGTCGTTGGTGTAATTTGGATCCAACACACTCCGAAAAAATGGCAGATTTGTCTACATTAGGGTGGGTTTAAAAGGGGTCTATGTCGGCGGTCAATGTAGGTATATGTTCCATACACGATGAAATCACCTGGAGTTTTTGGGTCACCAATACCGGCTCCCATGTCGGGGTGCCTCAAGCGGAACAAAGGGTGAGCCAGTCTTTCGATCGACTGGACTTCATTGAGCGGAGGCCATGTGCACCAAACCATGGCTCCAATCTCTTGTCAGTCGAACTGGACTTCTATACCAGGACCCTCCAACAGGCTCTTTGGAGACCCTAACAGGTGGTGAACCTGGGCACCTGTTGTCACCAGGAAGCACTTGTGAAGTCGGGTGCTGGTAGAGGGTGATCAGCTCTTCCCAAAGCACCGCGAGCTTCACGAGCTTCACAGCTCAAAGAGATGGTCCAGCATCCGAATCGGCGACTGTCAGACCTTTTCTCTGGAAGTACTCACCAAGAGAGGTGGAAGTCAGTGACCTGAACTAGGACCCTAGTAGTGGGTTACCTATGGCATGGTAGTTCGTCTAGTTCGGGTCCTTCAACCTCTGTTGGCCTCTCCACGACGTCACCCTCCGCTTCAGGAGCTCCCGTCGACCGCCGACGCCGTCCGCGACCCCCACCTGAGCTGCTTGGCCCGGCCTCAAGGACAGGGTGCCGACGCCCGGCGGTGCCCGCGACCCATCTCCCAGCGCCCGGCGGAGGAGTGCCAATTCGAAGTGCCGAGAAACTCTCGGCCAGAGGTGGTGGTGGTTTGGGGGGTCAGACTCTGGGGCGGAAGAGCGATTGTAATTCGTCCCAGACAGGTCGTGAAATCGGAGACCTGTATAACGACATCGGAGGAACAATGGCACCATGTGATGTTGTGCTGGCGCAGCACCTCCCAGACGCGACCCTGGTCCCTCATATGGAGGGGTCTGGGGTTTCTCACCAATCCCGATCGGTTTTGAGGGACCAGTCGGGCGTCGTTCACGGAGCGTCTGGGTTCATCATCACATGGCGCAGCACTCCGATTCGGGCTGACGTGTTTTTTCGGTCGCAGGTGGTGACCTGGCAGTGACAGGACCGAGGGTCCTGGTAGATAGTACTGGTGGAATTGGGTTCGTTGGTGTCATAAGAGTGTTGTCAATGTGTCGACGTCCTTCTTGTTTGGCATGGCTTAGGACATCTTACCTGCAAGTTGTTTGGGGTGGGTTTAGAGGGTCCAAATACCTTCTGAGGAGGTACTTGGAGCCCTAGGGTTACACTATATAGGCCAAGGGACAGCATCTTGGACACTACGGACGGCACCCGCGTTGTGCCGGCATCACCTGCTTCGCGCCAGCAGCAGCGCGCCAGCAGCGGCCGGGCCAGGAGAGGTACGACGGGTCGCTGACCCATACCCTAAAGCTTCAGTTGCGGTCCTTAGACTTAGGAGACTTAGGACCCGACTGACCCAGTCCTCTAGAAAATGGTACCTGAGAAAATCAACAGGGTATACAGGTCATACAACACGCTTCGACTCTAGGTACTTAGACCCTCCTAGCCATCTGTAGCCACCTTCTCAGGTCTATGTAGGCCTCAGGTGCTCAAGCACCTGATTAAGCGAGGATCAAGGGGGTAGCAAGGAGGTCTAGGCCACCAGATGCTACTGGCACCTTGTCCGTTCTAGAACCTTGTCCAGCGAACGAATCCAAGAGCACAAATGCTGGTGCTCTTTCTTGAAAACATGTCTGACAGCAAATGCTTCAAAGAAAAGGATTTCTTGTATCCCGGGGTCACATGTCGGGGTGGTTTCTAGTCCCATCCAGTGAGTGGATGTGACAGGGGCACTTTGGAACTCCTGGGTTGGTCTATCCTAATACCTGGTAGCAGTGGATGATGATGGTTAGGTTGCAGGCCTTGTTCAAGAATAGTGATGCTCTTGTTCTGCTGACTGTTGCAGGTCAGAACGGACAGACCGTCAGCAAAAAACACCTACCCTTTCTAAGGATCCGCACCCGAAACAAAGGCCCAAGGGTTGGGTTCGGGGCCCCCACCCTTGTTATACCAAGAGAGGTGGTAGCCAGTGACCAGGTCACTAGGACCTTGGGTTACCCAACCGGGATAGGCGAACATATAGGGTCCTGACCCACCTCTGTGTACTAGAGGCTTCAACCCCTTCCGTTCCAAGGATACTGGACCCGACACGAACCGCACGACTGGACCCGCACGGACCGCACCACCCGTTGTGGTGTCCTGGCGCTTCACTACCCCACCGGCCGTTCGGCTTCCAGACAGGGCACCCCGACTGAAGGGTCCTGGTAGAGCGTGAATGTACATCAGTGAGATTCCATTGAATGAGACTCATGCCGGCGATGAGCTGGAATTGCTCGAATTGCCACCGCCCTGAACCATGTTTCTGATATTTTTTAAACATTGTACACAGCCTACACCTCCAGCCGTACCTCCTCAGGTTCGGTATGACTGGACCCTCCAAATGCACCCCCAAACACCACCTTCACCTCAGGTTCGGTACAACTGGGAGGCAAAACGGGACACACTGTCTCACACAAAGACGAAGCCGAAGCCATCCACGGCCAGCCCAGCCCGGGCGCCCTGCCTTCGACCGCCGGCCGCGGCCCAGCACGCGGCGGTGCGCGGCAAACGCACAACCTCCGCGTCTCGCGATGAGACGCCTCGCCTCGGAGGAGAAGGACACATCCCGGGTCAAGACACGGCGTTTGGAGAGGCATGTGCACGTTTTATGATGTGTTGTGTATATATGTTTGATGTTTGATCAACAAATCAAGTTTAATATGTCTATAGATTAATTATATGTGAAATCAAAACACATCAGGCATCTTCACCTACTACGATGTCGGATGGTTGCTTTAGTTTGATGCTCTTGACCCGTGTCCAACATGTTGTGGTCATACTCGCTTAACAGGAAAACAAGCACCTGCCCGAGTCAGTCAACCCCCCTTCTCCTCTACCCAGTGGATTTTCTTTGTCCATCTATCCGACTTTGCATCCTCATTAGGGGAATGTTGTTAGCTCACTGAACAGAAGCCGAATCATCAGCAGTGAGACAGGTGCTTCACTCACACACCAAGTCAGGAATTCCACTGGTCTCTCTGGGTTAGCCGGCGGCTATTGAATGCCTATCTTTGAGACTCCAAGTCGACATCCACATGCACATCAGGTGAGCAGGGAGACTCTTTGACATCGCCAAGGTCGGTCGACCAGCACTCACATCTCTGGGATTCGGTCTCATTCTGGGTCAGAACCTCTAGTTCGACTATCCCAGGACTGGGTACCTTCGCTACTTCCGGGTCCGGCTCGTTCACGTTCCACCTCTCTGGGTGACGCCCATGCCCGGCCATGCCCCGGTGGGGTCGGCTGCACCACCCGAGGTCTGCCAGCCGAAAGAGAGGCAAAGGCTGACACTTCTGCGAATCAATGGCAACTTCTGCGGTGCCGTCGATTCTGGACGGATGCTTCATCACAGGCTGGATATGATGTTCATGATTGTACATACCAAAAAACAGCTCCAAAACAGCTCTTGGTTCCTGAAAACCTAAGAATTCGAGGGTCCAAACCCCTCCATATATGAGGGTCCGGCCCCTACTTAGGAGGGTCCATGAGCGTCTGGGATCGTCTGGGTAAGACAAAAATGGAGAGACTGAGAAACATGTCCATGCTTATTGGAATGTGTCAGAAACCATTGATAGACCCAATAGATCATGAGGCTATGGTTAGAAACATTGAAAATGATCGCAAAATCAGTCGATTCTTTTAAAGCATCCGTGTGCTCTTCCCGACCCCATTGCCCGCAACAGGCAACTCCCCTCGCAACCCAGGCAACCCATGCCCATGCCCATCGCTGGGTGCGACCCATTTACAAGTGATGGGATAATGCAAGATGTCGCCGTTGTAGAGACAGGCCTCGTCCGATGTCGAGACTCGGCTCGCAAGCCCTGTCTCGCGCTGGCTGTGGTCTGGGACATTCATCTGGACCAGGTGTTGACCAGCGCTCATGTCACACAGAAAACAACCATAAACAACCACAAGGGCCCCCTGTTTCACCTGTCCAAGGGGTGTCGCTCCTGAAAGAGGTGATTCCGGGTATCCATGAACCACCCCTTACAGTAGGGGAGTAGGGGGCCTGGAAGAGCTGCACACGAACAAGAGCTCACTATCCCACTGCCAAGCTCATCGTCAAAGGACGCTGGATCTGCCGCAGACAGATGTTGAAGTGAAGACGAACTATTAAACTCATGTTGTAGGCCAAAACCTGGTCTTAAATCCTTTATAGCTAGCAGTTCAGTTCCAATCCCCCAAAAAATGGATCATCCATTCGAGGTCTTGGCCTGCTCAAATTCTGGACAAGCCAATTGATCCAAGTGCATGTACGTTAACTTCTTCGCGCGAGCAGCGCGCCTTCGCACTCGCGCCTTCGCGGAACCGATGCGTAGATCACGTATCTGGATCCGGTACCGGTGTCCGAAAGTATAGCTTAAGTGCCAGCAGTCACAAAGGGGTGGTGTTTAGTCCCTAAGTGAGTGGATAATGGGCACCCCTAACCTCCATTAAGCACCCCTTTGTGACTGCTGGTGTGTTTTCTTCTTTTGAAGGCTCAAGTGAGAAGTGCCGGACCAACCCGACGTCCCTATAGTCAACACCTCGAACCCCTCGGGGGAACCCGGTCGACGCGACCCGGACCGGTGGACGCGACCGGCGACGCCAGGGCGCCCCGTAGGATCGGCTGCTGCGAAGGCTGGCCACGGCGGGTTGGTCGGAGCCTTGCGGCGGGACAGGGGCCGGTCGCGGAAGGAAGAGAACCGGGTCGGTCTCGGAGCCCGGTTCTGTCTGGAGGACCTGGTCGACCGTAGGGTATAGTGGGTCTCGGCAGGACACCCATGTCCAGGATGATGTGAGCCAAAGGGTCGCGTCTGGGCGCGACCGGTGTCCGTTTGAGGGTTCACCCCGTTTGGGGGGCCGAGGGTACTGAACGAAACACGTGTTTCAGGATGGTTCCAACCCTAGGGCTCCAGTCGTACCTTCTAAGGTTTGGTGGGACTGGGGGCCCGGGTGCCATGTTCGGGTCCAAAGCCAGTCATACCTTCTCAGGAGGTACAACTGGAGCCCTAGGGCAAGTATGTCCAAGTGCTTTTATTTCACCGGCTGCGGCTGCATCGGCCTTTGTGTGTTTTCAACTGGACACATTTCGTCCGTCAGATGGACAACGAGGAAGACAAAGACAAAACACCTCCAAAAAAAATAGCGGTTCCAAAGAACTTGGGCGCTTGATGGTGCTTGGGAGACAAGAACTCCTTCTGTTGGTGATCGTTTTCAGATGAAGTTGCTGCTGTCAGGTCGCTGTCAGGTCGAGCTACACGAAGCAACGGACTCAAAAGATCTGAAATCTGAAGGAAATTCTTCAGAAGAAGAACATGTTGCCAGCAGTCACAAAGGGGTGCGATACATGGAGGTTAGGGGTGCCCAGCTACTCCACTCACTTAGGGACTAAACACCACCCCGTCTTGTGACTGCTGGTTGTTTTGTTTTTTCTCATTGAAACATGGACTTGTTCGAAACTTGTGGGCAAATGTGGGCAAGAATCATCATCATCTGAGAACAAACAACACCATTCAACATGTTTCTCCCCAGGATGCTGCAGTTGACTACCTGCTAGCGCTACCTTTTTCCCCGCCCAAAACGACCGCCAGAGCCTCCCCTCACCCGCGGAAGACTACCAGCTCCCGATCGCCGAGCAGGCGTCCGGAGATGGCGCGGGCGCAGGCGAAGAGATCGTTCACACATCGGACGTACATCACCTGGAGCTGTCCAGGACACCTGAAGCCTGCAAACAATGAAATTAAACATTGGTTAGGATATGTTTAATGGATATTGACCCTAGGGAAAGAAAGAATCACTAGGTTAGAGGATTTAACCATATTTAACCATATCCCAGACGCTCCATGTATGGAATTTATGTCTACATTGACCCCCCCGGCACCACCCCAACTGATCGGCAAATATGGCAGTCCCATGGAGTGCCTGGGATAAAGAGACAAATAGAAAAAACATCACCTTAAGCAAAACCAGGATCACCGTCCAAGCTGGCTCCCCCGGGCAGCTTTCAAAGGCATCTGTTCCAATGTACCGCACCGAGTGGGGGAGGGTCACGTTCGCCAAGGAGCTACATCCTTGAAAGGCGGCTTCCTGAATGCAAATCACCTTGGATTGGCAGGAGCCTTGGCAAAAAACAAGATTTCATAGGGTGTTCCAGGCCCGAACCAATACACATAGGGTTCTTGCCAAAGGTCCGAGCCCTGCTATCATGGAGAGTCCAAGGATTCAGAATGGGATACATCGATGTTGCGTTGGGGGATTTAACCATATACTATGGATCCACATACCTTCTCAGAAGGTGTTTGGAGTGGGTTCCAGGAGGGTCCAGATACCTTCTGAGGAGGTACTTGGAGCCCTAGGGATATATAGGGAAAATACACAAAAAACACCTTAAGCAAAACCAGATCACGGAGTTGGGAATGGACAACTTCGCCAGAGAGCTGCAACCCTCGAAGACACTGGTCTGAATGTGAGTCACAGAGTCTGGGATGGTCAAGTTCGCCAAGGAGGTGCAGTTTCGAAAGGCACCCTGCCCGATGTGCGTCACTGAGTTCGGGATGGTCAACTCGACCAAAGAGCTACAACCAGCAAAGGCATCATTCCCAATGTGTTTCACTGAGTCTGGAATGACCAAGCTGGCCAAAGAACTGCAGTTTGAAAAAGCAAACGCACCAATGTGGGTCACAGAGTCTGGTATGGTCAAATTCTTTAAAGATATGCAATTCCTAAAGGTCTCCAGACCTACGTGCGTCACGGAGTTCGGGATGGTGAGGTTCACCAGAGAGCTGCAATTCCAAAAGGCTCCCACCCCTGTCTGTGTCACCGACCGTGGGAGGGCCAGGTTCACCAAAGAGATGCAACTCCGAAAAGCATTGATCCCAATGTGGGTGACCGAGTCAGGAAGCGTCAAGCTCTCCAAAGAGCTGCAATACTCAAAGGCGCCATTTCCAATGTGGCTCACAGAGTCGGGAATCACTAAAGTGCTCAAGGAGCTGCAATTCCTAAAGGCACCATCACCAATGTGGCTCACGGAGTCTGGGATGAACACTTTGGCCATCTTCGTGCAGTTTTCAAAGGCGGCCTCCGCGACGTAGCGCTCCGACATCGGCAGCTCCACGATGAGAAACAAATCGGAAATCTCACTGCTGAAGCGGGCGATGGTTTCCTTGTTGGAACATCTCACCTTAAAGGGTGGCTTGAAAACAACCATCACAGACTCTGCATCTGCAAGCCCAAGATCTGCCAACTTCTCCTCATTTGCGAGCACACGGTCTCCGAGCACAAGCTCAACCACAGTGGTTCTGCGAGTCATCTCGTCCCAGGTCCTACCTGCCATCTCTTTAATCTGTACCTTGAGCTCCCCACTGGTGGTCTCTGGCATCACTTCAAACCACACCTTCTCGCCGTTGACCTGCAGTGCAGAGATTCTCATCGCCATGGCCACGCGGCCGAAAAAGCGATGGCTTGGTGGCGATGGCTTGGCCGCCTTGCCTTTTTGCTTCCCTTGTCAAATTGCTGGTGGTTCATGAGGTGATCAATCTGCTCTGCCTAGCATTCGGTGCTTTGGTCAGCTCGGTCCAATGCTCTTAATGCTCAACAGAAATGGGTCAGCTTTCAGGCGCCTTGGTCTCCTCAGAATGGGGTCTTGATTGTTTTGGTCTCCATAGAATATTGTATGAGATGATCAATATGATACAGCATGATATACCAGGACCTTCCAACAGGTGGTTTTTGGATACCCCTTATAATCTCTAAAAGAGGCCATGTATAAGACACCTCTTGGAAGGTCCTGGTATATATACAGTCAGTCGCTAATTTGGGCTTGAGCCTCATGGTTGCGCAGGTCTGTCTTGGGGCGTCTGCCATTGGTCGGTCGACTGGCCGACCGCCCAGAAGTCTCCGAACTCGCCCTGCGATCAAGGGAGCGTCGCCGGGACTTGTCGATCGGAAACTGGAACGTTCAGTGTTTTTCCCCATTTATAGCTGCTACGTCATCCAACCTACCTTCCGTAAACAGGCCACCAGACATAGCACCCAGACAGCAAGTGCTAGGTATAGGGGTACAGATCTACATACAGATCATGCAATACGTCGACGTACGAGTCACGTCGACCCATCAAGCAGATCGAACAGCGCGGGCATCGCACGGGCCGGGCTCGTCTTCACGGCTCGTGGTCGCTGGTCCGAGCCCCCCCCCCCACCGGTGCCCGCGGCGAGTCGGGAGAGGCTTAGGGGATCGGTGGGGATCGGGCGCACCCAGGTTGCGTTCACAGCGTTCGCAGAAGAGAGCCACTCGCATGGCCTGACGGAGAAGGCGGAGGTCGCAGTCTACGTCGTGGCATGTGACGTCTACGTGTGGGGGGGGTCCTGCTGGGCCTCTTGCATACATGGTGGCACCCCATCTTTGGATGAAGTCTCCCAAAGAGATCCAATTCGAAGGACCAAAGTGAATGCCAAGAGATAGCAGGACCCGGAACGGACTGTCACCGGCGTACCCAACTGGGATATAGTGGTTTCAGGCGGAGGCCCAGGCAAAGGCCCAGGAGAAGGAGGACCCTTCCTGCAAGGTCCTTGAACCCAACAAGACCGTGCTTGGGAGGTCCAGGAAGTCTTGGAGAGGTGCTTCAACTTCAAGCTGTTGGGAGCCCCCCAGTCAGTCCAAACCAAGTCAAACGATGGTGGAAACCAGCCAGGTCTTCAAGTCAGACATCATCTCTAGTGCGATGGGAAATGGTGTCTGAATGGTCTTTCTTTCGCAGGTGTTCTGATGGTTCAGGTGGATTGGGCAATTGGTTCAACGCCCGTGTTGGAACTTGCAAGCGACTTATCACAGAACAAGTTACAGTACTTGACAGGGACAGGGACAGGGACAGACAGAGAGACAAACAGACGACAGACACAGACACAGAGAGACAGAGAGAGAGAGAGAGAGAGAGACCGTCCTACTTTTGCCCTGTGTTGGGCCGGCGCCCGGCTGTCAGGCGTAAGCCTTAAAATATGAATGAATCCAGATCAAGCGCCACCTGCGAGCCTTTCTTGGCTGGGTGGGGCTCGTCCTTGATGAAGACATTCTTTGGATCAATGAGCCCTTTGCTGTAGGACTGCCACGGTGTAAAGCCGTGAACCTTGGGGGCATAGAGACGAGGCGCACGATGACCCTGCTACAGACGAGGCGCCAAAGCGTGTCTCTTTGGCAGCAGGGTTGTTCTTCCAGGTGCCTTTCTTGCCTGCCTTGTAAAATTCAGCCCATCCAGTGGATTTGTCGGACTCTGCCTCATTGAAGAGGTTCTTAGCGTGCTCGAGTCCTGTTGGGCATGGAACATAGTTGTCTGCAAGAAAGGGCTCAAGATGATCATCGATCTTCTTGAGTGTGGCATCTGAAGGTTCAGCAATATGCTGGCGCTTGCACTGTCCGATGAGACTTTCTCGAATCTCATGAGGCCCTTTAGGCGGCAGTTCATAAACTCTGACTGAAGTCAAGATGTCTTTGATCTCCTGCTTCTCATTGGGAGTGCGCTTGTGGATGTCTGCTGGAGCTCCATCTGCTGTGATTACACCACACGCAAGAACAAAAGCATACGCGGAGTCTGTCGCAAGTGGGTATTCTGAGATGAACTTAGGATGACTCCGGTTGTTCAACCTGCTTTCAAATTTTCCCAATGGCACGGTCAAACCGGTTGGGAATGGCCCTTGTCGCACCCTCGGGACCTCGCTTGACGCATCGTCCACGAAGATAGAAACAAGGCTTCCCGTCTGAATCGCGCAAAATGCGGAAATCATCTCGGTGCCATGGATCAGGCTCAGTGATGACAGAGTACGGCTGACGAGGATATTCATCAACAGAACCTACGCCAGTGAACTCAAGATAGTTCTTGAAGTCCTGGTAAATGTCGCCGAGCACGTCAAGAACGTGCTGTTCTGAGTACTCTTCTTCAAGAACCTGTGCTGCGCGCGCGAGAGGGGGAAGATGTTCCCACTTGCCTTTGTAGACCTGTGCAGCATGGGTCTTGATAAGCTCGGCAAGACCATGGGCGAGCTGAACCTCATCTTCATGATCAAGATTGTCAAAGTCATCTTGAAATCTGTCTTCGAGAGGTTGCTGGAAAAGCCCAAGAGGGGTAACGCCTTGGTCTCCAATGAATCTTGGATATGGTCGTGCATACCCGCCGGGTTCATGATCAGGCTCAGAGGCTGAGGAAGTTGAATAGCGAGTGGAGGAGGAACCACCCGTGCGCGAATCACCAGGATATGGTCGATGGATTCCTGGCGGTTGCTTGAGATACGTACCACTCAGTGCGAAGCTTGTTGGCAAGAGCTTCACGCTGGAGGATTCTCTCAGCTTGTAAATTGGGGCGGCGCGTTTGTACCGCATCGATGAACTTCTGCTGCAATGCTCGCAGGGAATGATCTGGAGGTTTCGTGGGCAGAGAAGTCTCAACCTTCTTCTCTGGCGCTGCTTCGACGCTGAACGCTGTTGCCTGCTGCCCATTCTCAAGAACTTCGAGCGATGCGTCAGTGACGAGATTCTCCTTCGAGCTTCTTGAGGAACTCAATGACGTAACATGTAAATCCATTCGCTTCATACTTAGCCTTCAAAGTGAAGGTGCTTAAGTCACCAGTATCCCGTATCCAAAGTAAACAGTCATGGGAAGGAGCTGCAAGAAATGACCAAGTAGGATTGCAGTCGGTGAAGATGCGGGAATTCGTCACAAAAGACAGACCGCGGACCGCTCCCAGCGCCCACCTCGCAGCGGTTCACAAAGAGGAGATCCGAAGCTTCCTCTGCTGATTCGGAAGGGAAGGAGGACCCAAGGAGCTATACAGAAAGGCTACCACCTGACGATCTCGGTGGTTGGAATTCTTGTTCTTCAGTCTAGAACCTTGATTTGTTTGTTCTGTATAGCTTCGGCATGCTTCGGCTATTGAAATACCCATACACGACCCATGGGACTGCCATAGTTCTGCCAAACCCCTGGCAGCACCACCCGTGCCCGTTTCTCGGCAGTCCTCTTGTTCAGTTTAGTTTTTGGTACGTACCACCCTAGGTTGTCTGCCCTGCGTTAGCTTCTTCAAGCCTTCAAGTTTTGTAGGTGCCGTCGAAAGATGGTCTCCATGTTTTATCTATGAACCACCCAAACGCTCCAAACAGCCTGACTGGTCCCTCAAATTCTAGGGATTGGTGAGAAACCCCAGACCCCTCCAGAGGATTCGGGCCCAGGGTCGCGTCTGGGCAAGCTTTAAAACCACCCTAAGGATCCTTGGACCCTCCTTAGAAGGGGTCGAACCCTCTATAACAAGGGTTTGTACCCTCATGTATCCTCAAAACCCTTGTTTTTGAGGGTGCGGATCCTTAGGGCATAAAGAAGCTGAGCACAGGCGGTGTTCATCACCGGACCCGGACCCGTGCGTCTGTGTTCACGACGTGGAATCGATCGATGAATCGTACGTGGCACGTGGTGGGAGACACTCATGGTACCTAGAGTCGACCTGTGAGTTCGTACCTCGGACCAAAATGGGAACTCACATGGAAGTGGATGGCACCACCTGTTTGTAGAGGATTTCGTCTTCCAAACTCGAGGCCAGGCCATCCACTTCCACCATGGGGCCGTTCCGAGTGCACAAGATGCTACAGTCGCACCAGCCTGGCTGGTCCCTCCAGATTCTAAAGGACTTGACGTCGGGTCCAGGTAGGTGACTGCAGTAGCACCTGCTTTTCTTTTTTAGCCTCTTCAAGCTTGGGGGTGCTTTAATCAGCAATCAAGAGTCGATTTACAAGCCAAGACCTGTTTCAAATTGATATTATTCATGTGTGGTTTACCCCTGGGAATCGATTCCCATGGTAAATCAATGGTAAATCAGATGAACGACGACGACGACGATCCCCTACAAACCCGACGACGTGCACATGTTCACCCTGAAGCATCGGCAGTATCGATTTCACCCGACGGGAAGACAGCCGGTGCGCTACGACGGGGAAGACAGGCATGATGAGCTGGAAGCCAAGAGGGGACATCACCAGCGGCCAGATGTGCCATACAAGCTGTGAACAATAGCGGCCCTAAATAACCCAAAATAACGCTTTTCACACAACAACAACAACAACAACAACAACAACAACAACAACAACAACAACAACAACAACAACAACAAGAAGAACAAGAAGAACAAGAACAAGAACAACAACAACCACAACCACAACCACAAACACAGACACGGCAACAGCAACAGCAACAGCAACAGCTGGCATGCTGTCAACACATGTCAAAACGAGTAGTGGATCCATGTTCCGCGAAGTGGGACACGTCCCCAACCACTAGCTTCTTCCGCTTCCAGGGCGCGCAAGAAGCTCCCCGCGTCTCGCAGAAGTCGCTGCAGGATTGCCCGGTCCTGCGTTTTCGTGTCAGCCCTTCACGGACTCCGAACTCGAAAGAGTTGAGGCCATGCCGTGAAGTCCATGAAGTCTTTTTTGGATCAACACCCAGCCAGTGGCACTATTCCCGTGTGCACATGTACATCAGAGGCCAAGTCCCACATTCACATGTGAGGCATGCGCATGACGTTAAAAGAATCCTGATATATGACCGGTGCGACACAGATCTGCGACACAAGGCCACAGGACAGGACCAACCCACCTTCAGCAACGCAACCGCCTTCCTGGCTTGGCTGGAGGTGGTACATGGGTGTAAAGGTTTAATGGGGAGACATGACTGGACCAATGGGGAGACTCCTGGAAGCCCACAAAATCAGCCAGAAGAACATGGAGGGAACGAAACCCAGTCCCAGCCATTTCCTATGTAGAGGATCTCAAGCTGGCGCCAGGCTCGGGTTCAGGCTAGGACTAAACCAACCCCGCCTCAATCATCCAGGTACCAGGACCTTCCAACAGGTGGTTTTTGGGCACCCCTTAACCATTAAGTGGCTATTTATAGACACCTCTTGGAAGGTCCAGGTATAGGACAAACCAACCCCTGACCCCTGACCCCTGACCGAAGACACCTCTCCTGTCTGCGGCTAGCACGTCACCGGTGGCTGCGAGAAGTAGCGGCCGTGAGACTTCTTGGAAAGCCTGCCGTGGAAAACCCAGAAATCGATTCGCCTTCAAGGACCATTCAGTTGGAAGGGTTGAGCTGGTGTAGTGTAAAAATTCGGAAGTAAAACAAGGGTTCTTTGGGATTCAGACCAATAAAACACGGGTTGTTTGAACAGAGGTTGAAGAACCTTATATAGAGTATCCTATATAGGTACCCCACTAGGTACCCCTTGTAGGGTCCTAGTTCAGGTCACTGGATACCTCTGTCGGGATTCATTCTTCACGCGAGAAAAGTTTAACAACCGCTCCGTTCACAGCCCGACTGGTTCCTCAAGACTGATTCGGGATTGGTTCAGGTCCGGAGTAAGGACCGGTCCAGGGTCACGTCTGGGTATCTCAATTCATGTCTCAAAAACTCTCAAAGCCAACCATATCTGAGATCCACTCTGAGACCTTCCCTTTCAGTCTGACAGGGCCTTTTTTTACCCTCGCTGCACCCTTCCCTTTTCGCTGCGCGGCCACCAGAGCGCCAACCCCGTTGCGCCTCGGGTGGCACCGCCTCTCCTGGCAGCGGGCGAAGGCGCGCCTGGTGAGCGATGGTCGGGATCGGAGCGATGTGTGTTGGGAATGAATGGACGCGACCCTGGACCCTCCGTTCAGGGACCGTACCCGGTCATCCTCTGAAAGGGGATCCGGACCTTCTCATGAATCCCTATGGTTTGGCCCTGGAAGAACTAACATAGACCCTGACGTCCTGGCCCCCTGGGTCCGAGTGTTTTCCTCTAGCAACCAGCGGTTTTCAGGGTCCATGGGATCGTCTTTCAGAAGGTAGACTTGGCTAGACTGGAACTGGAAGGTCGGATGATTTTGAGGTGCCATACCTGGATCTTCCAACTGTGACACTTTGGTCGGATGAGTCCGTCTCTTCATTATCATGGTCTCAAGCTGCTCTTATTCTCCTCGGTTGCACTTTCTTGCTGCTTAGAATTTGCTTTGCACCAGGTGGACTATATGACTATATGTGGTGGTGCTATTGGGGTAGCCATACAAGACAGCCTTCATGTTTCCCATGAAAAGTATAATAGGTTGTCGGTTTTCATATACAAAAACAATGTGTTGCTTTTTTGCATGGATAAACCAGGCTTTTGATGTGTTTTTTGTGGGGCGCCCGGTGAGGGTTTGCTGTTCTATATAGTCCTTTTCTCACATGGCCCACAGCATGACTTTGTCCATCACCTCACTGAGTCTTGGGAGATGTTTGAATGGCACCTCTCTGCCATTGATTTCATCCCTTTTCCCCCAAGTCTGATCCCCCCTTCTTCGCCCCCCCCTTTTTCCCTTGTTGACCGAGCTTCGGCGCCTGCATGACCAAGGAAGACGAGGAGGCCAACAAGAACAACACACCTTCCGGTCAAGCACGGCACGCGCGCGATGGGGTCTTGGGATCGGTCCTAAGACCCGGTTCGCATCGCTTCGTCCGCAGGTCGCGACGGAAGAAGAACGCCACGTCGGACGGGCGGAGATGGAAGGGTCTTTTTTCGAGTGGATGGGTATAGGTCTATATGGTATTATACCAGGTGGAACATGGAGGAGTGGAAGGGATTTCAAGAATCTTGGAGTCCTGATTTCTGTGAAGGGCCACCTTTTCCAAGGATCAAGTAAAACTTCGCTCAGCTTTGACATTCTTGTTATGTGTCGTTCCATGGCCACCTGGTATTTCTTTGAGAACAGCCACTTCACCAGCAATCCTTGAACCCATGGATGTTGATCCTTCTCACTATACTGTTGGGTTCCTTTATTGCTGGCGATTGGGCGAGTCGCCGCATGCGACAGCGGTCCAAGTGAGTGAGCAGGCCAGTGTTGAAGGCATTGGGAGCCTTCGCAGCAAAAACACAACACGTCTACCAGGACCAGACCCGGTCAAATGAAAGGTACAAGCAAAAAGGTCAAATGAAAGGTCAAATGAACGTGCAGAGCGGAAAACCCAAGTGCTCTGCATGACCAGGGCGCGCGCGCGCGCGGAACCTGCACGACCTCATGCACACGACCAGACCCGGTCGCAAGACCGCTATACGACCCGGAGACCAACTCCCAACTCCGGCTGATTCCGCACCGGACGAAGGGAGTTCGGTCCGCTACGGACCGTAGAGTCGGGTCTTCGCACTCCCGGCCAGGGATCCAAGTACCGAACATTAAGGTGATTGGTTCGACAGAGTTATGTAGGTGCCAAGTCACGTCGGGTCCAGGAAAGTACCGAACCTGAGAAACCTGGATCCCAACGGGATCTTCGATCTTCTTTGCCAACACCAACGCGGCTTTCGCCGCGCTTCGCCGCCAGGGTCCGCCACGGCGAGGGAGGGAGGTAACCAGCATCGACGGTGACGACTTGACCGATCGACCTGCGCTGGTTGGAGACTTTTGGACCACAAAACCCACCAGCATCTTCCGTTCGGGGTCACCTGGCTGGTTTCGCCCCAGCCCACTACGATCAGGGACCTCCAGCAAGGACACCCCGAAAGAAGGTTCAGGCAGACACGACCCGCAGGGATATGCAGGGCACCTCTTATCACAAGATGCCTCTTCATCGACATCTCAGATTGACCTTCCAAGCCGTGCCTTATACTCTTGAATACTGCACCCCAAGAAAGGGCTATCCGTAGCAACTGTTACCAAAAAACAGTCTCTTGGAAGGTGGTTCTTGGCCTCACCAACTATTTCGCCCAAACGATTGGAAGATGTCATCCCAAGTCCATTTGATTATTACAGAGCCAAACCCACTGTAATGTGTCAATTTGATATATATTTGTTTGGGATATTTGGGGATTGTGTGGGTGTTTGTCAATAACATGTTGATAAAGTTTGGGATTCATATATGGGTACGGTGTTGTACGGTATTGTTTTTTGTCCTATAGCGCCCTATAATTATTGTTTTTGTTTAAACATGTCCATACGATAAATTCTGTCCAAAGATGGCCTTCGCATGCCTTCGCACACAAAAAGAACGTTCATACTCCTAGGCCGTATGGGATACATATACAACTCCCAATGATGAAAAAATTCCACATACGACATGATGTGTTCGACACTGAGACATGTAGGTGTAAACGCAGGGTGCTTTTGTACGTACCGAACCTGAGGAGGTACGACTGGATCCCTAGGGAAACTATATACCTGGACCTTCCGAACTCGGGGTGCCCTGGACCTGAAGATCCGCAGGTGCAAGGGCCGGAGGAGCTGACCCCCCGAGTTCGCCGGTGCTGAGATGCTTGCTCCAATGCCGCCTTCAAAGACCATGAAAATAAGGGTTGACACTGGTTTTGTAGTTAAACATATCGGTAGCAGCACAATGGTTCTTTGATGTTCTTTGATAAAAACATTATGAAGACCATTAAGGCAATGGCTGCTGGAATCCCAGGGAATCGCTTTTCAGCAGCTTCCAGGTCAATTCGCAGGCCTCGACCACCCCATGGGATCTTGATCACACCCTGGAGCCTCGGCGAGGCCCGCGGTTTCCCCGCGCCCGCGAGACTGCGACACAAAGGAACACGTACAGTACCACAAACACGACTAATGGGACTGGTATATTGGCCAGTCCAGGGGTGGTGCCAGAGGGGTCCTTCTAAACCATGCAAATGACAGTCCCAGTCTGGGTGTCTGGGTGGCACCAGGAAGCGGGCACCAGACACCAAGTACCACGACCGCACGGCGGACCGACCTCCGTCCTTCGCGGAACAAGACCAGTCAAAATGGTGGGTTCGAAGGGTTTGGATCTGGTCGGTTGATGGGGATTGGTGAGTTGGTCGACCAAATGACCTAATGTAGACTCTTAAACCCCCCATTATGAAGAGATATGAAGAGCACGTCCAATTCAAATGGGATGGTTTATGAATCAAGAGTTTACATGAACATCTTCGAACGTCGTGGAAGTGGAACCCCCAGCAACTTCAGGTGGAACTCTCATACCAGAATCCGGGCCCTTCACCAACAGATAGGGGCCCTGGGAACCGGGCCCTTTTCCCCCGGACGCGTTTCGGTGGGTGTCGGGTTCGACCCCTGCCAGCTCGAGAGCCCGTTCGCTCGGATCGGATTCGCAGGTCCGACGTGAGTCACTCAGTCAGAGGTCGACTGGACTCCCAGAATGTCCAGATCTTGAGGACCCACACAGTGGTGGCTGAGTGCCCTCCGGCAGCTGAAGAAATCGAGCCTCAGAGGTCAGCTGGTTTGAGGTCAGACGTCAGATCGATGGAAATGTGAAGATAGGACTAGAATAGGCTATGTTGGAAGAGTATGTGTTAAAACTTTAAACATCATAAACTTCCCGCCGGGTGTGGAATCGCACGTGTAGTCGTGCAAAATTTGATTCAAAAGCGCAAGCCCTCTCAGTACTTTTGCTTGTTCGATGATGTTTTTTAGGGGTCCCGGATCCTTTCATTTTTAAAGCCGAATCTGCCGAAACCCAAGCGCCAGCGCAAAATCCGTCGCCGTTTTTGTCCCGGGCTGTCCTCAACTTTCATGCGTCCTGTCTCAAGTAGACTTGCGCAGTTTTTTGCACAAGTTAGTACACGTGATGTTTTCCCAACGCCACTGCCATCCACGGAATCACACGACTAATCGATGACAATGTTATGAAACCGATGACAATGCTATGAAACCGAAGATGACTTGTCGTGAAATCGATGACAATGTTCTCAGCATGACATCCACATCCTCATTCCATCACAACCTCCCCCCACCCCCCACCCCATTTTAATCACATGACTAATCGATGACAATGTTATGAAACCGATGACAATGATATGAAGCCGAAGATTACTTGTCGCGAAATCGATGACAATGTTCTCAGCATGACATCCACATCCTCATTCCATCACCCCCCCCCCCCCCCCCCCCCCCCCCCCCCCTCCCCCCCC
>CAXAMN010010724.1:30889-46132 GCA_963970005.1 Durusdinium trenchii | reverse complement strand
CCCCCCCCCCCCCCCCCCACCCCATTTTAATCACACGACTAATCGATGACAATTGTTATGAAACCGATGACAATGCCATGAAACCGAAGATAATGTGGTGAAACCGATGACAATGCTATGAAACCGAAGGTTACTTGTCGTGAAAACAATGACAATGTTCTCATCCCACCCCAACCCAACCCCCCCTAGCATCAACTTCAAAAATCGCAGTACTCACACGTTCGGTTTTACACCCGTAGGCATAAACTTGATGTATAATTGATTGGTTTAAGGGAACATCTACAGGAAACCCATAGTATCCCATAGTTTTGGGAGGGGTGACAACCATGGTTTCCTGTAGGTTTGCCCTTAAGCCCCTTAACCCAATCCAATGATGCAAGCTGTTTCAAACAAAAAAACACACAGTGACGAGTGGGAGAGTTGATTCCTTGGATCTCCTGAAAAGAGTTGATGTACGGGAGAACTCGCCATCTTTGAGGGGTGTCAAAGTCAAGTACGGCACTGTGTGCCCCGAACTTGCTGTTTCAAAGCACTCTTCAGCCAATCAACTTCAGCAGCAGCTGAAACCGTGAAACCGTACCGAAGAGCTTCTGTGAAACCGTCCCAGCGGCCACAAATTTTTGGCGGCGCAACCCGCCGTACTCTGGTGGTGACATACATAAGCTTAGACCACCATCCATCAATCTGGTCCGATCTCCTTCCCTTTCCATCGTCGTTTCACACGACCGCCATCTGGGACTGCCAGTCCGGACTGCCTTGTTTCACGGCCCAGGGTGTGTGTTTCCGGGGGGGGGGGTGTCAATGGGGCAGCAGTCCGGACTGGCAGTCCCAGATGGCGGTCGTGTCTGGTCTCTTAGACCACCATCCCTTCATCGGAACTCTTGCGACCCCCTTTCCGCTGAGAGCAAACCGAGCAGCCAAAACACTCCAGGTGCCATCGCTCTCCGGCTGTGCACTCTCGTAGTGGATGCGCCTGGCTGCAGGCTGCTCAGTCGTCCACGTGTTGCTTTTTGGTGCTTGGCACCCACTGCATGTGGAACATGATGGTTATATATAATATAGTAAACCAAATGCCAAGCAGATCTGGATATAATATCTTCTACCCAAACGCTCCTAGGCCCGAATCCTTTGGAGGGGTCCAGAGTCTCGAATTTCTAGGTTTTGTGGGACCAGTCGGGCGTCGTTCACGGAGCATCTGGCACAAGGCTTTTCTACCAGTAAGAGTGGATGATGATGCTTAGTGAAGGCCTTTGGCTTCGAGCTTGCAGCAGATTTGGATCTATGACTGCAGTCCAAGCGTGACGGTGATGTCCTTTTTTGCCATGGGTCAATCGGCCATACTGGCCATCGGCCATACCTGGATACCTCAACTTACCTAAGTTGGCCGTTGGACTTCTTTCTTCTCCCAGTCCGAGTCATCTGAACGCGTCAAGGGGTCGCGTCACGTGAACGTCTGGAATTCTTGGGTCGCCTGTTAAGGGGTCGCAAGCACCAATGCATGCAAGCTGGATGGAGTCAGCTCATGCACGAAATATGTGAGTGGTTGGAAGTCAGCACTTCACCGATGTTCAAAGATCGAAGACATGTTTTTCTCAATTGATCCATCCAATTCTTCGAAGTACACCATGGGGGTTCGCATGGTGTTCGGACTTGGTGCCTGTGATCATCTCTCAAAAACAGACATTACATTGACATCTTCTTGGACAAGACGTTAAATGCCGAGGTCACCCGCTGCGTTGGCGTTTCGGCTGCTTTATATCGGGCAAACGAAGCAGGTATAGCCCTTCTTCCTGGAGCATGAGCCGGCTGGGCTGCAACCGTGCACTTCGCTGGGCCGCCGTGCCAATTGGAGACCTCACTGCCTTGCTCCTCCTGGGGCGTGTCGCAGCATGGACATGCCGCATGGAGATGCTGGGTGAGGTGGTCACCCTTGGGGTGATTCAGAATCCATGCTGAATACAAAACAAACACTGAGGTCTTCTCCCCAAGAAACAACATTAAGATACTATATATATCATCTACCGCTCCCACTCACAGTACATGGAAGTGGATGGCATGGCCGCTTTGGAGGGCTACTGTCCTTTAGAAACAGTTGGCTGCCCCCACTTCGATGCGTTCGTCGTAGTGTGCGGTACCACTCACGGTCGTCCAAGCTGCTGCGAAGAAAACAAGCACTCCCGTCCTTCAGCTTGAGCGGTGAAGGGAGAACTCGAAGGTCTTCAACCTTCAAAGGAAAGAGCCAAAAGATCTTCAAATAGGTCGAACACAGGGGCCAAGGCCTCTACAGCTCGGCGTTCTTCTCAAAAGATCTTGGTGCCCCTGTGACTTGGGAAATGGCCCATGCAACCCAAGTCCCTCTTGGCTGTGGGTCATGGCACCAGCCCTGTTGACCCAGGTCGCCCAGTGCCATGATCCATAGCCATCAAGTCCCCGTCTCCCGGTGACGACGATATGGCGAGTGGCGAGTGGGGAGTGGTGTCGCCCGCCCTGTTGATGAGGTAAAGATGGTCGGTGGATGGTTTGGAGCATTACCCGGATGCGACCCCGGTCTCCCGGCCCCCGATGCTATGCAGGGGACCCGGTCATCCGAACTGGGAAAAGGGGTCTGGGGTTTCTCACCAATCCCTATGGTTTTGAGGGACCAAGGGCTCTGGGTAGCTTGATTTTCCAAAAGATTCTGAAGTACTATATATTTCATGGTCAGTTTTCTAGGCTTAACAGTTGACCCTCAACCCATGACTCTGGTTCACCCTCCTTAGTATTTTTCTTCTAGAATTCCTCCCTTGCACCTGCGTCCCAAACTCATGCACCAGCCCCACTGGTCCTTCCACCAGCCCCACTGGTCGTTCCACTTCCCGTTGTTGTACCCCAACTCTTCCAACCAAAGGGGCCAAGGTGGCTGAGCGCAACTCCTCGACGAGCTTCGCGCTATACGCCTCCCCATCGGGTCGGTCCGTTCTGGCGCCCGACCGGAAGCGAAAGCTCGCTGAGGGGTGGGAGGGACTCTTTCTTGCAGCTTTCTTCGCGGAAACGAACCAAATACCCACGTCCCCACGTCCCCCCTGTTTGGAGAGACACCCCATGTCACTTTTTTTTCAGGGGACTCTGGCAGTTTCGGAGAGTGAATAGGTGTGAAGCATGATGAATCATGGCCAGTTGAGACCGGACGATTCTCAGTGCTCCGAGAGATCTTGGTATATAACAGAATCCAACTTCTGGAGGCCCAGAACGATGCCGGAACCCTGCTGAACCCGGGGTCACCCAAGAGCAACCTGGACCCAAACCGCCCAACTCTCCCTGGCATCATCCGTCAGTCAGTGGACTCAGCACCACCTGTTTGGTCGGATTTTTCACATGGTCATCCTATGACCACTCGTCGGTCGCCTTGCACACTTGTGTGGAGGATTGCAAGGGCGGTCTATGAGCCCTGCACAACGTTCCCCTGGCTCATCTCCTCAGCTAAGGTGGGCACAACCTCCCCCCCTAACACAACTCAATGGAGGTAGGGTCATAGGAGCCCTGCCTTTTTGGCGGGAAGAAACATCGTCTTTTTGGAGAAAAAACAACCGTTGGACACTCGGAAGCCATCAGCTTCAACAGAACTTCAGCATCCTGAAACAGCGGAGTGAAGCTGATTGCTTGGCTTGGTGCGTATCTGATCCAGCTTGAGACTTGAAGCTTAAGACCACGATAGACGGACCTGTCTGTGACTCGCGAAATCTCAACTTTCCAGACATACTTCCCATAACACATCCCTTTCAATAACTGGCATACAGTACTTCCTAGCTTCATCAAACTGCCATACAGTACTCCCAATCACCTTAGTGGGACTGACATCCGTGGCTCATCACGGCTCCCACGTCCACCCACCAACCCCGAAGCGTTTCGTTGGTCGTCCCAACCTCCGAACTGAGGCGATGGAGGTCTCCCAGATCCTGGGGGGACGAGCTGCGGTGGTGGACCACGGTCAAGCAGGTGGACCACGGAATCGGTGGACCACGGTGCCGGGGATTTAGTTAAAACACATTAAACAAAACAGCAGAAACGACCTTGGCGCGAGGCCACTTAGAGAGGCCAACTTGAAATCTTGAAGGATCAACCATGACTGGGACTTTTACATTGGAGTGCTTGGTTAAGGCATATTACTTCTGCTGCGGCATATCTTCCATTCCTGTCGTGTGTCTGAGTGAGTCTTATATTTGCATGAAAACGGTCGTTTAAATTTCGAAGTCGCTTTAACCAGTCCGAAGAAGGGCTTCAACCAGGGTATGCACGAAAGTCACAACAAAAAACATGGAAGAATCCAAAAAACAAACACTTTACGTCGATTGTCATGACATGTCAATCATTTGTTTTCATGCCATGGTGGGGAGCAACCCTCACCTGTCCGGCGGAAAAAGCTGGCAAGTTGGCTGAAACAAAACGGCCAAAGCTGCGAAGCTTTAAGCCCCCCACACCAGGGTTCCGAAGGCCGGAAGGGGTTCCGAAGGCCGGAAGGTCTGACATTTAAATAAACATCAAGCAGTCCCAGACACGACCCGTCTGGGACTGCCAGTCCGGACTGCCTTGTTTCACGGCCAGGGGTGGTGGTGCCAGAGGGGTCAATGTAGGCGGCATATATGGCAGTCCCATGGAGTGTCTGGGAGTTACAGAGGGGGTAGGCATTCTCGAAACGGTCGACCCACGTATGTGTGGCAGCTCAAATAGGGAGACCTCCACAAAATTCACTCCCTGGAAGAGGGAAACTAGACCAGTCTACCCATTGGTTGGAGATCTCCCTCACTATACTGTGCAGACTGGGCAGTTGAAGGCTTCTTGGAAATGGGACGTGCTATAATGACCAAGCTCAACCAAGCACGGTCCTCACCCCTGGACTAGTGAGGTCCTCACTGTGTTCATGGCGAGGTCATTTAATCCATCTCAATTGCTCTCACTTCAAAAAGAGTTCTTCTCACAACTGTTTCCATACTTGTCCACATACGTTTCCTCTTGAACCGGTTTTTCATCTGCTCCATCCACTTGCTGAATCTGAACAAACCTAAGAATCCGAGCCGCAAACCAACACATAGGGCCATAGGGTCTTTGAGACTCCGGACCCCCGGAAGACTCCTTCGAGGTCGGGTCGCCTGCCATGGAGGGCCCGAGCTCGGATTCATAGGGAAAACCACCCAAACGGCCTGTCCCCACGACAAGCGCCAACTCCGAGTGTCTGCCAAGGCCAAGTTGTCACCTCAGCGGGCGAAATCTTCCACCCGCCCCAATGACCGCCCTGGTAGGGGCAATAGACCAGTCTACCCAGCCACTGCCAGGGTGTTCCCCCCTTTCTTCGAAAAACACACCCACATTCACATGGTGGCCATACCATGCCTTGACATACGGTGCCGGAGGGAGTCCCAAAACCGAAAACACTCCTTGTCTGGGATAGTCTGTACACCTACCAACACCTACCAGCTACTGTCGTTCAAGGTGCTGGCTGGGCTGTCACAGCCTACTACTTCTAGGTCTTGAGACAAAGACAGGACTTCCAGAAGAACGCCTTTTGGCATCCGAGATACGGAAGCTGGTCGGGACCACCATACTGGATAGGGGCGTCCTGGCGCCACGTCGTAAGTGTGGCGGGCTGACTTGGCATGCGTGAAAAAGTGGATGGAGTCCATCTACCAGGACCGAAACCAAGCCCGGTGGTTTTTGGATGCCCCTTAATCTCTAAGAGGCCATGTATAGACACCTCTTGGAAGGTCCTGGTACTTGGCTAAATGGATAATTCTCCGGTCGATTGAACAACACATCACAGTCTCAGCAACCCTCAAGTATGTGCAACCAGGCATTAACCAGCAGCTATATATATTTGCTGCATGCAATCTCAATCAATGACATGGGGATCATTTTCTCTTGTTTTTGGGAACGGGAGAACTGTTCAGTGCATGTCAACCCTGTTGCTAAATCAACCGTCTCTGTCCAAGCTGGTGGGACTTCACCAACAAGCTGGTGAAGACCAAAGCCTCGCCTAAACGGTGGCAAGCACTCGTATTTCTTGAGTCACACCATGTCACACCTACCCCAGACACTGCATATATATGCCGATCAGTTGGGGTGGTTTGAGGGGTCAATGGGGCGGCATGCCGCCCCATTAGTCGTGTCTGGGTACCTTTCAGCTTTTCACTTCCCACCGGCAAACAAAGAGAAAAACACTTTGTCCAGTCATCCACGTGTCCAGGCGCTGGGCCAGCGGGCCAGTCTCACATACGACGGTCATACGACTTCAGTTCTCAGTTATATGGATCCGTACGCATATACTTCCATTTGTGAAAAAATGCAAAGGGCAAGTATCAAAACTATCCAACATGAGAAATTGTCAAAACTAGCCCTTTGTTCATGTCAAACAACATGAGAAATGTGATGCTCCCCAAAGAGCCTTGTTTTCTGCCTGATCAGACTGGAGAAACAGCTTACTGGGCCCTCACCAAAAAAATACATGCACAAATTCCAACCCTCGGCCCGTCCAAACCCAACATTCTTCCACGAACCAACACCCCGGTCTAACGGGTTTACACCGCGGTCCCTTGTGCTCGCTCCACCCGCACGCGTGGCATCTCAGGGATGATATGCCTCAACGTGAGGCTGTTGGAAAAACATGAGGACAAGTTCAAGAAGCGTGTGGTGGATGGGGATTTTCTGGGTGTTGATGAAGCGTGTTTCTGTGAGTTGTTGTTGGGAGGTTGTTGATGAAGCTTTGATTTAATGTCAAGTCCGTAGCAGTGAGTGTGAGTGTGAGTGTGCTTTTGTGTGAGTTGTTGTCAGCAGGTTGCTTGATGAAGTTTTGACTTGAGTTAAGTCAAGTGAAATAACACACAAAGCAACATGACCCCGTCATACCCGTCAGCTTCACTGGAAAAGGAAAGTCAACAGGGGACATGAGTCCAAAAATGCTTTAAATTTTATCCATTCACTGGATGGGACTTTTACCTCCTTATGCACGTTGTCCATGTGTTCTTGCTTCCATCCATCCCTGGGTCCGCAGCTGCTTCCGCCCGAAGGAAGAGCGTCCTCATGCCGAGTGGTTGAGTGAAGATCGGTTGAGTCAAGTAAAGAGAACAAAATTATACCAGCATAGACCCCAAGCAGCTTCAAAACGATTCGTTTGGACCAAAATTAGTCCAAAAAACGACTTCTTGGTACGCCCTACCTTCCCCCCCGAGAGCAAACTGCTTCATCAATGATTTTTGTCGGCATCGACATCGCTATTTGTTCGGCCACACTCCTCTCCAGTAAACCGGGCCACAGAGACCAGCCACAGAGTTCAGGGGCGCAGCCAAGACAAGGACAAGAGGAGGACAAGACCCGGACACAGAGCTCAGGGCGCGGCCAAGACAAGGACAAGAGGAGGACAAGAGGAGAACAAGGCCCGGACACAGAGCCGGGCCACAGAGCCCAGCCACAGAGTTCAGGGGCGCGGCCAGTCAGTGTGGCCAGCTCTTTTTTTCTAGGTAAGATAGAACCCCAACAGTAAACTGCTTGGGGAAAAACAGCTTTAAGCAACCATGTGATCACAAAACATATAACATCACGAACAATGTTTCGCGTATTATTTGTGTGGTCTGTTGTATGATAAGTTAATGACAATACGCGGAATAATAATAAGCCAGCCTGGAAGAGAAGAAACTTATACATGTTTCATCTTTCCGTAGTTCATTGTTATCAAGAATATATTCTTAAAGGGTATCCTTGAATTAAAAGACCCATTGGAGGTAGGGGCGAGACGTCTCACCAAAGCTTCGCTTCTACCTATGCAGAGGTACAGTAACCAGTTCAGTATGCAACACCATGAGAACATGAGCACAAGCTAATAAGGGGAACAAGATGGAACAAGTAACTATAAGACCGTCTTTCATGCGAAAACAATCACATTAATGCTAGAAAAGCGAGCGTTTCGCTCCAAGCCCTTGGCTCCAGTGCTTCTGCCAGAAGTTCCGAGGCCATTGTGGCAGCAAAGAGCCTGAGTGGAGGCCGGGGCATCTGGAGGATGGAGGAATCATCTTGAGATACGAAGAACTTGATGCGTCGGAGGTACAGTAACAACAGGGATCAGAGTAAAGTCATAACCGTCTTAGTCTTCCGAATGATGTCAAATGCAGAATCAGCGGAGTGAGGACCGGGCCTTTTTTTTTGTGAGCCTTTTTTGTTGTGCATTGAGATAGACTCATGGACCAACTAAACAGATCCTCTGATCCTCACTGGGGTACCATTCTCCTCGCGATCTGGATCCACTCTCTTCCGTTCCCTTCACCTCTGAGCTTGCACACGCACCAGGTGCTCCGTGGAAACCATCCAAGCCACGCTGGAGAAGGCATCGACGCCTCAGTCAACGTCGCCCCCGCTGCATCACCGGGCCGTCCGTTCACTCCAAACGACCGGAGGAAGTGAGACTTCTTAGGAAGCACCTGGACCCGACTTCAAGTACCTTAGAAAATGGGACATGACATGACCTTATAAAAACAGGTACTAGACTACCCATTTTCCGAGGTACGAACTGAGACTCCAGGTAGTTCAGTTTGGATCTGCTTTGGTTGAGGGTTCCACATGTGTGTGTGTGGAGCAAACAAGTCCTAAAAAGTCGGTGGGATCTCCAAGAAACTGCCTTCCCAGACGCTCCAAACAGCCTTGGTCTCTCAAAACGCTAAGTATTTGAGACCCCTGACCCCTCCATAGGATTCGGGTCCGACCCCTCCATATGAGGGCCCAGGGTCGCGCCTGGGTTAACAACCTCTTTTGATCACCGGACTCACGTCGGACCTTTTGGACAAGGTCGGTCCGGGTACCTTCCGAGTCGGAGGAGGGCCGTGTTCACCGGTTGTGACCGGTCTGAATGACCCTACAGAGGTGGTTTTCGTGACCAGGTCACGAGTCGGACCCGGAAAACCAGGGGTACCGAACTAGCATAGTCGAAGGTTCGGGTTCCACCTCTGCTGGGATCTCTGTCCGTGTTGGATCCGAGACCAATTTCCAGGTCTGAAACAAACACCGTCGGAGCGACCGCTGAGCGGCTCCCGTTTCGGCCTAGAAGGGAGCTCCCTTCTACCGCTCATCCCACATGTCACTCCATTCCTTGGATTTGGTGTCCCAAACAGTTTTCTTGACATTTGTGTCCGGCCCCCAACCTAAGCTTATACAGGCAAAATACCCAATCACCCCAGAAGCACTCGGATTTCACTGCCTGGGAACCTTGCCGAGGCGCCGACCTCCCCTCCCTCCTTCTGGGCTTCCGACGCAGCAAGCGGTGCGGATCGGAGCTGTAGGGGCCCAAGGCGTTCTCGTTCCAGGCGCTCACCTTGAAGAAGCGATGAATCCATCGGTCCGGGAAGAGGGGTCTGAGACGTCCGGTGAAGAGTGCTTTTATTGTTGAATGTGGGACATAGCCCCTCGAACCCCCCGCGAAATCCTTAGGTATAAAGAAAACATGATAAAATAAACCCACCCTGGTAGTCTATTCAGTCTATTCAGTGGTGTTTTTTAACACGAATCCTCCTGTTTTGATCTGCCATTTGAGTGTGGGTCCGGTCAAGGGGTCTCAAGGAGCCGGCTGCATCAAAAAGGGGCGCGATGATGGCCTGATGGCCTCTGATGGTGAAGAGACTAAGTCTATGGTGCCATGTTTCCATGGTTTCCTAGTAAAACAATCCTATAAGCCTATAAATATTCACCTGAAGCCCGGCTCATCCCCCCAAAGTGACTGAGTCATTGGCGTGACCAACACATCTTCTCGCATCTATAAATATTGGTATGTTCAATCCTCCCTATCATCTGCCACCGCTCCTGGATTCTGAAGAACTCAGCCCCCATCTTCGTAAGCCACCTCCTTCCCTGTTTCTGCTGCGTCCAGCCCGGAACCGCGGAGCCCGGAACCGCGTCTCCAAGCCGCCCGGACGGAGAAGATGTCCTCCCACTGAAGCACCGCTTGGAGCTGACCGAAGTACAAGAGGATGTCGTACCTCCGGTCGAGTCGAGTCGAACAACGCGGACGCCGTCTGCACGCGGCCCCAAACGGGTCGAGTCGAACAACGCGCGACGGCCGAAGACACGCCGTTGCGGGGAGCTCGACGGTCTTTCTGAGTCGCCGGGCGAGACAACCACGTCTTCTTCCTGGGAGAGTGGGAGAGTGCGGATCTGTTGGAAACTGGATCAAAGGAAGTCCTAGCTGTTGGAGACCGTGGAAGTTCCATGAAGATTCGTTGTGTGATGTGGGGTATAGCCCATATTTACGCGGGTCAGTCAGTATATATAGCTATACCAGGGCTCCCTAAGAGGTGTCTAAATATAGCTCCTTAGAGGTTAAGGGGTATGATACCACTGTATCCACAACCACCCCTTAGGGGGCCCTGGTTCGGGCTATACAGTTGTGCATGGCGCATGGCTTTCTTTTTATCAGCCCAAATGACTTCATTCAAGGAGCATCTCGAGATCCCATCAGTTGCCATATCCCGATTGATGCTTCGGTCTTCTCGAGTTGATACATGGAACAGTAGAATATGATGATAACAATTTCAATTGTAGTGTTGCTGCCCCGAAAAGGGGTCAATGTAGGTAAATATGCCGGTCCCATGGAGTGTCTGGGGTTGGATGCTGAAACCTTCTATCTGTCTTAGACTCTCCCCAACTGATGTGTCCCTTCTGGCGTAGTTTCACAACCATAATGTCACAACCAACAGGCTGAAAAATGGTGACTGCTACCACATTGATCACTGAGATTACTGTCTTATGCAAGGCAATTATGGTTACCATGTGCCAAGGAATATTTTCTTGTCCTGCAGTGGTTTATTGAACTTGGGGAGGTCTCGCATGGTCCCTATATACACCCGTATGATGCTAACAGAATCCCATGATGCTCAACGGGTCAATCCGGTGGATTTTGGTCTAGCCCTCCTGGAAGGTGCCAGTGACTGGAGCAGCTCCACCAGGGCTCCCCGCTAGGATCACCAGCGCTGGTTTATCACGAAAGGGGCCCTTGGCGGACACCACGTGCTCCAGGGCCAGTTTGTAGTGCAGCGCCTGGGGGGATGCTTCGGAGACAATAAGCAGAAAATGGATTCAAAGTGGGGGGGTGTGATCAAGAAGTCATTGATGGATACAACATGATACAAGATCGCAAACAAAGTGATGATAGTCATTAATTACATGCTACTGACAAATAGTACTAACCAACTTCAAACGACCTCCAACGAAACTCAGCAAGGTGCTTGGTGATCAGCTGCAAGATCGCCAGTCACAGTCACAGTCACAGCCATCCTTCCAACGCTGAGAACGCCCTCCTCCGTGACTGCTCCGTGACTTCACCGCCAAACACGTCGCTTCGGTCCAAAACATCGCCCGCTTGTCGAGCTCGTTCTCAAGAGGTCCCGGTTCTACGGACACGACCTACGACCACCTGAGACCTGAGACCGGAAGAATCCACGTCAGACGGGAGCGGAATGCCATGAGGTTTAGCGGGTACGAAGATGTCGGCCCCGAAGCTTCTGAACCCTGGTGAAGAAGAGCGGATGGGAAGGTCTCTGGAAGTTCCAGGTACCGACACGGGCCCCAAATCGGAGACCACTTCTCCCTGGTTTCGTTTCCAGGAGTCGACTGAAGCAACGGTCTGATGATGACGATGACGAGTTCGGTCCGAGTGAGTGCAGGAACTGACACTGAACACGACCGGGTGGTGCCTCAAATTGTCGAACTGGCCTTCTAGGGTTGATATACCCGTTTGGGTTTGGTGTCTTTCCCCCCTGGAATACCATTGTATACTGGAATACCTGGATCCATGGAGTAGGCACTTCAAATTCCCTATACATCATCCTCATTCATCCTCCAAGGAACCGCCCCATCGGAAAAAGACATAACACCATGCCCACTCAAATAGCCCACTCTGCCTCCTTCTCTCCGGCGGACTTCACACCTGGCACGGAGCAAGGAGACCACCCCACCACCCGAGCTTCGATGCCTCGCGCCCTGCGCTCCGCGCGACGTGCGCGCGCCTGTGTCCACCTGCTGCCAGCCGACGCGGAACTTCTGAGCCTCACGTCTCACACCGCGGTGGTCAGTGGTGGGTCCAAGGATTTCATCGGGGCTTTAATGGGGAGATGTTCATCATAGAATGGCCCTTGAGGGCGAGAGCAATGCAGTTCCACTTTCATCTTTACATGCTCAAAAAGACGTTGCTCATATGGTGTCCAAGAGAGCCTTCTTTGAGCCATTTCAACTGGACAATCACACTCCTTGAAGTAATCATGGATACGTGGCATGGCATGGCCCTGATTTCGGAGGACCACGAAATCCGAAGACCAAACAGCTGGTTTTCACTCCACTTCAAACGGATCCTTTTCAAGCAGATGGTCGTCTCTCCTATGGACCACTTGATCATAATAAACCCCCTGGGACTGGAAAGATTATTGACACTGGTCCATCTTCTTCCAGTTTTGTCCTGTCCATATGTTTCAAGTGGTATCAAGATGTTTCAATGCCATGTATGTATGCGACCATGATTGACCACGGTAACTGTTTTTGAACACCGCCCAACGCCTCGAGCTTCTCGCAGAACTTCAGGCACCACAGGCCATGACCCACGGCGGGCCCCAGCGACCAGCGACGAGCAGGACTCCCCGCCGTGATTTTGGCCTGATCGCCATCGCCATCCTGGAAACACGCAGCGCTGGGTGGATGGGATCGCCATTTTTGAAGGTTACCATGTTCTTACACTCCGACGAACACATCACATGGAAGTGGAAAACCTTCTGTTTGTAAAGGAAAGTCATCTTCCAAGGGGTCATGCCATCCACTTCCATGTTAGTGAGGTTACCATGTTCTTAAACCCTTTCATATCCCAAAGTCTCAGCTCCCGTGGCCTAGCTATTTCTGACGGATACAAGGGGGGGAGTAGAGAGCGCTGTTTTTTTCCGTCTCAAAACATGCTGTGAACATATGCTGACATGCTGACTTCCAACTGCCAAAAACAGGATCCAGCCATCAATGAAGCGCTTATATTATCGTGCACGATCCAACCATCTCCAAAGCCCCAAAGAAGCGCGCCCTCTCTCCTGCGACACGAAGACCATGTGCTTGTTGTATCCGTAGGCCTCCCGCTCAGCGGTGCGCTCCCGCTCGGCGAGGAGGCTCGCTAGCAAGTGGAATCTAAGCGAAATCAGCATCTCTCTGAGGTGGTTTGATTCAAACATCGGACCAATCCCTAGGCTCCATGGATTTAAGAGTCTTCCCGAAACGACCATGATTACTAACTAATTAGTAGGGTTTTACATGACGACACCAAATGAACCATTTCAAAACCGGTCTTGGACTCCCAGGGTTATATATTATCTATTATTATCTATATCCGGTAGATGACAGTCATCCCATGAAGAAAGCAGACCGCAAACCTCCACCTGCAAACCAGAACTGAGAAGTCAACTTTTTCTGCAGCCTACTTCAGTTTGGGGTTCACCTGGTGAAGGAGCTCAGCCCACCGACCTCTTCCGGGATCTTCAACCCGGACACCCCTGGATCTTCATGCAGGTGCACATATATCGTTTGGTCCAGTGTTGGTGCATACCTCGTCCGGTGACGTAAACGTCTGCGCATACCTCGCGCTCGGGTGCGCGCGCCTGGGACAAGGACTGCAAGGAGCGCTCTAAGGAACGAGGACCTGGGACCAGAAGGTGCAGAGGACCTGGGAAGCTGGGCATGACATCTGAATGCTGATGTGTCCTTTTTTAGGAGATTCCCCCAGAGGTGATGAGTCTCAACTGCGATCGAAGCTGAGATTGATATAGACTCTATCCAGGATCCAACAGGTCTCCAACCTGGTGGCTTTTGCAGACGGCGTCGCGACGGTGGTGGATGCGGGGGGGATCACCCTCGCTTCACCACCCTCTTGGCGCCGTGAAACCATGACTTGACTTGTATGAGACATGAGACATATCCCAGACACGACTCATGGGACTGGCATAGATGGCACGCTGCAGACAGACCCCAAACAACCCCAACTGATAGGCATATGTGGCAGTCCCATTAGTCGTGTCTGGGTATCACAGCTTTGACACTCCAAACAGTGTTCAAGTTTCAGGAACTCCCTATGTACAAGTTCCATGAAGTCTACCTTTTGCGGGCCACCCCCCCCCAGACCCCCTAACTATCCCTAACTACTCACTTCGTTCGCCAAGCACGGTCCAGGTACAGCATGGTCCTAGACTTCCGAACTCGATCGTCCTAGGCTTCGCCGACCTTCGCCGGGCTGGGCTTCCCCCGCGCAGGCCACTGGCCAAGACCTGCCACTCCGCCGCATCGGACCGAAGGTCCCAGAACGGTGACCGTTTTCGGGTGGAGAGCCGAGGTGGATGACGTGACGTGAACGAGTCGGATCCCGGAGAATACCCAGGGGTTTCCCATCGCGGACCGGAGAGTCGAACGTGACCGGGTTCGCTCCCCACCTCGGCTGCGACAGTTTCTACCCTAAGGATCCTTGGACCCTCCTTAGAAGGGGTCGAACCCTCTATAACAAGGGTTTGTACCCTCATGTATCCTCAAAACCCTTGTTTTTGACCCAAACCTGCTGGGTCATCCGATGCAAATCTGTGCCCTTCGGACACCAGGTTGCTCGACTTGGAGGTGAAACCAGGACCGACACCAACAAGAGGTGTCTATAAATACAGTAGCCTCTTAGTGGTTAAGGGGGGTCCTGGAAGGGGTAAACTATTCTGTAATTCTTTCCTCTGTCATTCTATTAAGAAGTAAAGCCATTGCACCCAGCCCTGCCCTGCCCAGCCGCACCAGGTCGCAAACCGATCGCATTTTCCCGACCAGGTCGCTGCAAACTCCGAAAGCGAAAGCGAAACGGGTCACGGGCCTAGCAATGGTGCCATTGCTGGGGACAAACCCCGCCCTGAAACGAAACCAGCTGTATTCGCATTCATGACAGTGACACAGTGACACTCCTTTCAAATGATTCTTACCCCTGTAGTTTGCCCATGTTTGCGCGTCCCGAACCTGATGGACAGCCACAGCAACGACAGTGACACTCGGTGGCTGTGATTCTTTTGCACACCGAATCTGGGACGGTCAAGTTCACCAAAGAATAGCAAGCAAAAAAGGCACTATGCCCTATGTGTGTAACTGAATTCGGGATGGTCAAGTTCACTAAGGAGCTGCAACGACAAAAGGCAGAACCCTCAATGCGCGTCACTGAGTTTGGGATGCTCAAGTTGACCAAAGAGC
>CAXAMN010010724.1:20568-30879 GCA_963970005.1 Durusdinium trenchii | reverse complement strand
CTCAATGCGCGTCACTGAGTTTGGGATGCTCAAGTTGACCAAAGAGCTGCAACCCGCAAAGGCACATTCTCGAATGTTGGTCACTGAGTTCGGAATGGTCAAGTTTGCCAAAGAGCTGCAACCCTGAAAGGCACTATTCCCAATGTCAGTCACTGAGTCTGGGATGGTCAAGGTCGCCAAACAGCTGCAATACTTAAAGGCATCATTGCCAATGTGGGTCACTGAGTGCGGGATGGTCAAGCTTGCCAAAGATCTGCAATCACGAAAGGCACTATGCCAAATGTGGGTCACCGAATCTGGGATGGTCAAGTTTGCCAAGGCGCTGCAACCAGAAAAGGCTTCAGCCCTAATGTGGGTCACCGAGTCAGGGATGGTCAAGTTTTTGCCAAGGCGCTGCAATCAGAAAAGACACCATCCCCAATGTGGGTCACCGAGTCCGGCATGGTCAAGTTTGCCAAAGAGCTGCAACCCTGAAAATAATGTGGGTGACCGAGTGTGGGATGGTCAAGTTTGCCAAAGATGTGCAATCACGAAAGGCATCATCCCCAATGTGGGTCACCGAGTCCGGGATAGTCAAGTTCGCCAAAGAGCTGCAACCCTGAAAGGCACCATTCCCAATGTGGGTCACCGAGTCAGGGATGGTCAAGTTTGCCAAAGATGTGCAATCACGAAAGGCATCATTGCCAATATGGGTCACCGAGTTCGGGATGGTCAGCTTGGCCAATGTGTCGCAACCTTCGAAAGCGCTTTCATTAATTTGGGTTTCATCGTTGGGAATTTCGACCACAAGCAATAGGTCTGGGTCAAGGATGCCACCAAGACTGGCGATCTGTTTTTTGTTGGAGCATATCACAACGTTTGGCTTGAAAACAATACTCACAACTGGATCTTCAGCAATTCCAGCTTCGTATACCTCTGCATCATTGGCCAGCAATTGGTTGTCTCTGACAATGATCTCCACACCCGTAGTGTTACGAGTAAGCTCATCCCAAAACTTTCGATTCTTGATCTGCTGCTTGAGCTCCTTGCCTGTTGCCTCAGGCGTGACTTCAAGAACCAGGATTTCGCCACTGGGCTGGACCGCTGAAATTCTCTTCGCCATGACTCAAAGGTTTTCACAAATTGGATTTAAGCTGACTACTATACTATATGCGTCTCATGTCATGTCGGCACTTGGGCCTTCTTCTTGGCTTTGCGAGCGTTACTCGCTTGGGAATGAGGCGTGTCGTTGCGTCGTGGTTGTTTCACTGTCACAGCCGTCGACCCGGCGATGGCACAGCCGACACCGCCGACCAGTGGAACGAACCCAGGAAGCGACCCGACCGACCGACCGACTCTGAAACTGGTGTCCAACGGTACGTGACACCTCGTTCCTCACCTCCGATCCTTGCGATGGAAACAACAGACACCTCGAGTTCGGAGGGTCCTGGTAGAGGTGATCGATTCGGGGTGCGATTCTGCAGTGGACCCAGACGCTCCAAACAGCTCTTGGTCCCTCAAAACCCTAGGGATTTGAGGGTCCGGACCCCTACTTAGGAGGGTCCATGAGCGTCTGGGCAAACCATAGGAACCAGGCCGGGATTCGAAGTCGGTTTGAGTCGAACTGGAACCTCTGGGACTCCCAGCGAGCTCTCGTGGGAACTGCCGACGGATGCCCTGGGGTTCCTTCAACATCCAACCACCGAGCCGACTCCGTCCACTCCTCAGTCGACTCCTGGTTGGTGGGGCCGGAAGGCCGGAAGGCTCGGATCGGGATCAGGTGTGAGCTTCCCAGGTCTGGAGGACTGGAGGGGTCTGTGGACCTCACGACTGCATCGACCCTCGCCACCCCGGCTGAGAAGGAACTGAGAAGGACCTCAAGACACCAGGTCAACCATGATTAGAAGGCTAGGGCTACAGTAGGGCATCCCTGGCTAGGTCTACAGTAGGGCATCCCTGGCTCGGCTAGGTCTACTACACCACTAGTGCCACTCTTCTCAGGACAGGGAAGTGGATTCTGAAAGGGAAGTGGCAATCGTGCCACTCTTCCTTTCGGTCTCCAAGCAATGGTTTAAGGAATTGATGCATTGATATATACTCCGACTTCAAGCAATGGATGGGACATGTGCATGTGGTCAGCAAGTCATCCCCTCCAAGTGATGCCGAGCTGTCAAAGGTGGAAGAGATGAGTCGAGAGACGTGGGATGCCCCCAAGATATGACAAGTGATTTAACTGGTGTAAACAGTCAAAAGAACCCCCCTCATATTAATGAAATAGCACTCAAAAATTAGGTCAGCCCCACTCCCAACAAGTTCAACCCCTTCTCCTATACCAACTATAGCCTGGCCTTCATTGTCCCTACACCTCCAGTCGTACCTCCTCAGAAGGTATGACTGGACCCTCCCCACACACCTTCGAAACGAAGGTACGACTGGAGGCCTAGGGTGTTGGGTTCTGCCTTCCTCCCCAGTTTTCGCGACTTCCTCTGGGGACACCCCCACCAGCACCGCCAAGTTCTGCGGCAGCAACGCATCCAGCGCGGGGGGAGCGGTGACGGGCGCCTGACATTGCGATGTCATGTCACGCGAACCAGTGGAAAGGGCAGGTCGTTGGTGAAAAAGGACTGCTTATATATATCTTATACTATATATAGAGGAGGTAAAACAGGTACTTGGCATGTCCATAGGTCCTTTGCTTTAAGGCTTCAACCTTTAGTGGAAATCCCTTCTAAACCAAGGAGTAAGGGTAAATCCATCAAACCCTAAGGTAGAATCATCAGCTGTGCCAAAGCTGGTCTTGGGCATCCTCCGAAAACTTCCTCGTAGGCCAGTGGGGTGAACCCCACTCTTGCTTCTCCAAATTTTCGCCCCACGCCCCGGGCCGAAAGCATCCACCATCCAAGAGGTCCCATGTTGAACCAAGAACCCCCAAAAAGGGTACCATCCGTACGAGGTCTCAAGGTAATGACGCGTCTCCTTCGTTGGCTGACCGTTATCAACGTGAGTGACCAGATCGATCGGACCAAAAGGCGCCCGAAGTGGGAATGCCATCATATTGGGTATATATGTACCAGCACCCTCCATGAGGTGTCTATAAATAGCCTCTTAAAAGTTAAGGGGTGCCTATTTAAGGTTATATGTGCAAACAAAAACCTGTTGGAAGATCTTCTTCAGCTTGTCTTGAATCGGGTGGAGATGCACCTTGACGAATCTGAAGACACACAAGGTATGCATAACTTACTTTAATAAGTCGTGTGACATGTGCGTCTATTTGTTACTTTCAGTTTGGTCTGCCGACTGTTAAAAACCACACACACTTGGGGCATCCCAGTGGCGCTATGAGTCGGTCGACACGTAGGTCCCAACAGACGTGGGGCCTCTGTCGTCTAGACTTGCTGCAAGCCATCAGTTTCTTTCATCCGTGGTTGCCGGAGTGTTGGGAGGATCTCGCTTATTGGACGCCTGCACACCTCATTACTACAAACGCAGCAAATTCCATGGATGCCAGGTGCACAAGTTGGAGAGGTGGCATATACGCCTACATTATCCTTCATTGGGGTGTCCGGTGGTGTCTTGGGATACTGTTGCGATACATGGCAAATGATCAGGTTTCCATGCAGAAGCCATGCCAATGTGGCTCAGGTTTCATCGAAATTGCAGGGGTTTGAAACCCAGTTCCCATACCCAGACGCTCCAGAAAGACCCCCCTGGCACCACCCCAACTGATCGGCATATATGGCAGTCCCAGACTGGTCGCGTCTGGAATATGGATCGTGTAGGCCCTCTGCGGTTATATAATATACTGTATACATACCCTAGAAGTAGCCTTTACGGAACAACCATTGTTTCACTAAGGGCTTGACACTACAAAACCAGATCAACCATTTTCAACATGGTCTTTGACTTCCAGGGCTGTGAGGAACGCAACCTCCCCTCACGCCTTCTGTTGACGTCCCTTACGAAGCTGTTCAGCCATGACCCGGGGGTCGGGTTTGTGGGTGCCACAGCCAAAAGGTGTTTCTCAATCTCTTCTCTCTATATATACCAAGAGAGGTAGCCAGTGACCTGAACTAGGACCCGTAACCAGGGGTACCGAACTGGGATAGGCGAACGTTCGGGTCCTGACCCACCTCTGTTGGTATATATGGCTGGCTCAAGCACACATGCATGGCACCAAGGCCGGCGGCCGGCCAAGCACAAACCTGTTCTCCTCACTGCGCCGTGCCACTCGCCGTGCTGTGACCGCTCCGCCACTTAACGCACGCGATGTGCGCAGCCGCTCCGTAGCCTCGAGCACCGGTGCTTTGGGCCTTTCAGTGCTCGTAGCCTCGGTCGTCCGATCCCACGCGATCATGCGATCCAAACACCCTAGGGATCCAGTCGTGCCTCCTCAACAGGTACGACTGGACCCTCCTGGCACCCACCCCAAACACCGAACCTCAGAGGGTACTTGGATCCTTAGGGGGTCAGTTGTCTGCATCCGTTTGGTGCTTGTCCGATGGAGGAAACACTCTCTGACAATCATGGAAGTGGATGGCATGGCCTGTGGAGTCTTCCATGTCGTGCATGGCCTGGGGGTCGTGGTCGGCTTGCATGGATTGTTGGAGGAAGGGTATCCAGTTTCTGAAATGGAGGAATGACATGACATGAAATGACATGGACGATGAAATGACATCGATCCACATTAATTTGTGCTCATCTTGCCATTCACCCCCCACTGAACTGTATTGTTCTTTTCTGTTCTCTTGTCTGGTCTTCTGTCTGCTTTTTGGATCAGCTTCCTCTCCAATTAATGTAGCCTTTCCTTTGCCCATATACCTATATAGTTGTACGTTACATATACGCAAAAACAACAACCACCATCCAAAACCCACCCCGAGCCGAGCCCAATGGAAAACACCACAGGTCTTTTCCGTGTATGGCCTCCGTGGTCTGCGCGACGGCGGCCAAAGCGATGCGCTCGCGACCTGGTGCGATCCGCGAGCGCGGAGACCAGCGGAACGCGCATGCGAATCGCCGACATGCCGGTGTGCAATCCGGTGCGAAAGTCGCAGCTGTGAGCTCAAATGATTCCGCAAAAGAAGTCTATACCGCCCATTATCCACTCACTTAGGAACCAAACACCACCCCTTTGTGACCCCTGGTAAGATCATCTAAGATGTATACAGATCCATATTACGTTGAAATAGGTCCATAGAGCAGTCCGTTTCAGGCACTCAGTTGAGTATGACATTTGTGCGTCAACACACACACGTTTTCCCTAGGCCCTAGACCCACTTAGCCAAGTTGAGCAACATAGCCAGGTTTGGGTGGACATCAGGATGCTAAGCTTTATGCAACCAAACAAACAATCATGTGTTTGAGGATTTAAGGAGTCCCTCATTTTGAGTCTTCTAGTCTTACAACGAACATGACTCTCAGGTAGTAAAGCATCCCAGCTATATCGCTGAAAGAAGAACTTTCATTGTTATTGTTCAACCACATGGCTCACATGACTCGAATGAATCAAACAAAACACATTCTGTAAAATAAACTGTTCAACATACAACCATTCTGCTTGGCATTCATCCAAGCAACGTTCCAAAGATACTTCTGAAACACCATTGACATCACTTAGAGCACAACCATGTACTGTAATTGCATACAGCTGCACCTCAGGAGGATCCCCCATTCCCAAAGCTTCCTTCTACTGGCTGCCCTGCAGGTCCTGAGACTCCCCCATTCTTGTTTCAGACCCCAAAGCTGTTGTTTCCCATAAATGGGCCACTTAGCAGTTGGATTGCCCCCAAATCCACCTGCATCCTCCTTCTCCTGCCCTGCCCTGCCCCGCAACACGCCGAAGACGCACGCGTGGCTCTGCAATCCTCGCCGGTGCGGCACACACACAAGCGCCGCGTCCCCACATGAGAGGCGCCACAGGCCAAAGGAAAACGGCCTCAGAACGGTGCCAGTTGTCTCGTCCGTGGGTTCCGTCGAGGTGTCCGCAGGCCGAGACCTTGGACGAGCAGGTCGAGGCGTGAATTCAATCCAATAAAGTCCATAACCCAGACCCCTCTGGCACGCACCACCACCCCTGGCCGTGAGTTCCTCGGCAGTCCGTTTCTCGGCAGTCCCAGACGTTGGTCCTTTCAACGTCGTCCAAGCGAGTCCCTTGGAACAGCGCACAGGTCGAACATCGAAGTCCACCCCAGACACGACCCGTCTGGGACTGCCATAGGACTGCCGATCAGGCCAGGGGTGGTGCCAGAGGGGTCAATGTAGGCATATATGGCATACATGGAGTGTCTGGGACTGCCAGTCCGGACTGCCGAGAAACGGCCAGGGTGGTGCGTTTGAGGGGTCTTTCTGGGGCGGCAGAACTATGGCAGTCCCATTGGTCGTGTCTGGGGAACAACGGTCCGTGTGGTTTTGTTGGGGCTTTCTTCGGCACAAAGAAGGTGGCGGCGTACCCGACCAACATGTTGTTGAATGGTCCTTTGTCGAAAAGTGAGTATCTGAGTATCTTGATGGGGATGATTGACTCCAACATTGGGTGAAGCTTTCCTCATGAATGGCAATTGAGCACAGGACACGCGCGTTTACTCGTTGGTGGTATGCATTGATGCTCATGCTTCCTGTGGAGATCATAGTCCCCTAATTGCTATTCTTGTGGGACTATCTTTTGGGGATGTTCATGTGAGCAATGGGAAAAATCTACATAGGAACATATAGGAACCTATTGTGGATGGACATAGTCGGCTCCCCTTGCCCTTTACGAGCTAAAGGAACCAGCGTAACCGACCCACAACATAAATTTGGTCGAAGCCTCATGATATTGGGATGCTTCGGACGCGCATCGTGACCAAAAACCCTAGATATGGTATAGTGTCTCTGGATCAGGGGAAAGGTTTTGGTGCTTGGAGAGTACAGAAGCATGGTCCGAGATAAGGCACCAGCATGCACCAGCTGTTTTTCGACTGAGACAACCCGTATACCTGACGGCGACAAACTGAGACTTGTGAACCCCTCAAAGAAAATATCGAAATAATCATGAAAGTGGATGGCGCAACCTGTTTGTTCATTAAAACATGGGCATCCAAGGGACCATGCCATCCACTTCGGAGTGTGTGTCTTGAGAGACTATGGCATCTGGTTCCCTTTCATAGAAGGACAAACCTTCACTTCGATTGCTACAACATCGTCAGCAAGTACATGTACCATTGGACATCAGGGATGGACACGTGTCCCTTCCTGGCACCCCTACATCTCCCTACCTCCCACCTCCGAGCACTTACAATGCTGGAGTAGTCCAACTGTAGTCTTAACTTTGAGCAATGCACTTACAGTATTTTGGCCATATGAATTAGTCATGGAGTGCGGCGAATGTAGCAGCTCACATGGACCGGCAGGCAGTCACACCTCGGTATCTCCCTCGTCTCGTCCGTCAGGCGGACCAAACGGACCCAGCGGTCCAAGGGTCCGCCTGTTCGGTTCGAATGGGATGAGAGGCGATCTGTGCCCCAATCCCTGGAGTCGACCCGTTCGTACCTCGGAAAATGGGTAGTCTTGTACCTGTTTTTATGGGGTCATGTCCCATTTTCTAAAGAAGTCGGGTCCAGGTCTGTTCAAAAGATGACAGGCAGGTGACTCCCTTCATCTACCCCCCACGAAGGAAGAATCCGCCCAACAATCACTTGCCAGGATCATCCTCTGTTTAAGGTGTCCTGGCTAGACTACCCTACCTTACGTAAACAGGTCTCCAGACAGGGCACCCAAACAGGAAGTGCTAGGTAAGGATCTTTTTCCAGGGTCCAGACCTCTGCTATCTGAAAAATAATGAACAATCCCACCCAATGCCGGTCGGGCCTGTGCGGATTCTTCCTCTTCAGAAAGCCTTCCCAGTGTTTTCGTGTCCAAGCGGCCCAAATTGCCGTTGTACAAGCATCGGCCCGCACGCGCGCCCTGCACCTCCTGGAGCTGCCACAAAGAGCGCGAAGACCGCGAAGAGCCGCTTAGAACGGATCACTTCAGATTTGAAGTGATGTGTATAATTGTGTGGATACACTCACTGAAAGGTCCTCATGGATCACTGCGGCAGCGCTGTTGATGCTGTTGGGTCTGATTGATTTGGTCATCCGCAATCGCCTTCGGGGCCGCCATGCCACTCCCATGAGTTCAGGGAGTGGATGGCAGTGGATATGTGGTGGAAATCTGTTGAATTCCTTCATCCAAAACCCTTTCCCCCAAGTACGGAACCCCCAAGTGTGGACCTTCACTCGTTCGTGCGGAGCAGTCTGTGCTTCACTCCCAAGTCTGAATTTCCATCCAAGTGCGGAACCCGGCCCAACATCCAAGTGATCAAGGCCTACAGGTGGATCTCAGACGAGGCTGATCTTGATTGACCTTCACTCAGGAGGCCTTCGCCCTGCCTGGGCCCCCCCCCGAGCGACCAAAGGCTCAAAGGTTCGAACGACAAAGGCACCCGAATACGCCACCGACGTTCGTTTTGAGTGGGGAAACCGTTTTGCCTGGGGTCAGACTGATTACCCGGATGCAATGTATGTTCTGCTTCTGATTGAAGCCATGAAAACAACCAAGAACTTCCTAGAATAGCACCTTCAGGAACTCAGGTTCACCTGGCTGCTTAATCTCAATCTTTCACACCCCGAAAGAAGGTCCAAGTTTGACTGTTTTGCTAGTAGGTTGGAGGCCTGGAGGCCGTTGCAGTAGTTTGACTCTTTTCCTTCACACCGCCACCGCAATTGTCTCCTGTGCTGGTTGATCTGGCCCCTCATCTGCCTCACAACGCCTGCGTCGCAGCCACGAGGGTCATGCAGAATAATTGAGAAACTCATGTGAATACATATCCTTGGATGGTTAATCCCTTTAGAATTCTTGGATGGTTTAGCGGCGGGTTTTCAGGAGGTCCACTAGGCCGGAAATAAAACCTTGCATATGGATGCCAATCGACGTTCTCTAAAGGCTTGGTTGCGTACAGTTTCATGGTTTGGGATCTATTCGTCAATCAATGATGAAGGCTCGACATGTCGCGTTGCGTCTGGATGATGAACTCGTATATATATACACACCGCCAAGTCGACCCTCGTTGGCAGGACTGGAGTGTTTGGGTTGGCTATGGGGACCGAGCAAGGTAGCCTCGCAGCTTGTATCGAGTCGACCGATACGAGTCGACCGATCGCTTTCATGGGGGGCCTCTTCAGGCTGGTATGAGGACCAACGATTGAGATGGAACATGCCTACTTTTAAACATGTTCCACTTGCTGAACATGGCGAAGGGCCCCATCTCCTGAACGCATCGGGTGCGCCGGGACCTCTCCGGGCACCAGAAAACCCAACAAAAAAACAGTCCCATCCGGCCGTGTTCCCCGTCCCGACCCTCGTGGAACATCCGTGGAACATCCGAAAGAGCCTATACCAGCAGTCACAAAGGACAAAGGGGTGGTGTGGCTCGTCCCATCCAGGGGCTGTGGAGTGGATCATGGGCACCCCTAACCTCCATGGATCGCACCCCGTCTTGTGACTGCTGGTAGAGAGGTTGAAGAGCCCCAAGGTCGCTCATCCCATATGTACCACAGGATCCCTGGGTCCGAACGTGAAGCGACCTCTCGACCTCTCTTGGAGGTGAAACCAAATGGTTCCTTTCCTACGTTCGCTTCGTTTCTTAAAAAACGAACGGTTTTTGGCACTTGTGACGAACGAAAAGGCGATGCACTGGTTCCTAGTAGCGAACATGGTTTCTATTTGTTGTGCGGGATTCAGGCTCTTAAATCTAAATCAAATGATGTTTCGATGATGCTTTCTAAAGCCTGGGGCCTAGGGTTGATCTTCTGCAACGCACAGGTCTTCTGCAACTTGGAAGTCAAACAACATTATAGTTCTATCAATAACATGTCATTGTTTTTTGCAAAGCCCGCTTTACCGACTTTGACTTTTGCCCTACTGCTGACGCAGTGTCCATGATTTTCTTGACCAGGCCTCTGCAAGCCAGCGCCAGTGACGCCTAGGGCCTAGCGATGACACCATTGTTGGGGACAAACCCAGCCTTCCAGAAACCAGCCGTACTCGCATTCCTGACAGTGTCACTTTCTGGCTATATTGAGAGGGCAGCTGTGTAGCGATGTGTAGCGTGCGCATTCAGAACTTGATTCCAGAGATGGACACCCCTCAAAGGCATCACCTCCGATGTAGGTCACCGAGTCCGGGATGGTCACGTCAACCAAAGAGCTGCAAAATGCGAAGGCGCCATTCCCAATGTGGGTCACTGAGTCCGGGATGGTCACGTCAACCAAAGAGCTGCAACCCTGAAAGGCACAGTTCCCAATGTGGGTCACT